>CM033473.1:274552772-274755272 GCA_019447015.1 Hymenochirus boettgeri | reverse complement strand
ACTGATACAAAACCTGCCCATGCCTTCGCTCAAACAGATGTGAGGTCAGGAAACATAATTATAGAAATGCTAAGCTATTGATAAGATCCTATCTATTACCTCTTTCTATATTGGTTTGCTTGCTGAACCAGATATCGGTGTGGTTTGGACACCTTCCATATATCACAAATTCTCCTAATGGTTTCATCCTGCAGTATCTGATAGAAAGAAACTAAAAAGGATTATGTAAGCTAATGAGAGCCACCATGCAGATAATCAGTCATATACATAGAGAGCGTATAGGTTTTGTAGGAAATATAAAATAAGGTTTGCTTCCCTCTGGTGGAACTATATTTTAACAAAGATCTATGGCAAAGGAGGCGCTTTAAAGCTGAAAATGATAAGCTTATAAACAGGCTATTGCAAAAAGGCGAAAAGAGTGTTGTTTATTAATAGCCCCTAATCCAGTGAGCCAACAATAAATGGTTGGCTCACAGAGGACTGATGAAATTCATTGGCACAGACCTAACAATGGTGGGCACACAGATACTGGGTAAAATCATTGGCACAAGCACTGATAAATGGTTGGCACCCAGACTTCTAAAAATGGTTGGCACACGATACTGGAAAAATCATTGGCACAAACTCTGATAAATATCACCAGACTTAAATGTGTCCAACACAGCGCACTAGTCTACTGGGATAGCTAAAGGGGAAACCATATCCTGACACAGCACATTAGTCTACTGGGATAGTAAAGGTGAAACCATGTCCTGACACAGCACACTAGTCTACTGGGATAGTAAAGGGGAAACCATGTCTGACACAGTGCACTAGTCTACTGGGATAGTAAAGGGGAAACCATATCCTGACACAGCGCACACTAGTCTACTGGGAGTAGTAAGGGGAAACATGTCCTGACACGCGCACTAGTCTACTGGGATAGATAAGGGGAAACCAGTCCTGACACAGTGCACTAGTCTTGGGATAGTAAAGGGGAAACACATCTGACACAGCGCACTAGTCTTGGGATAGTAAAGGGGAAAACCATTGTCTGACACAGCGCACTAGTCTACTGGATAGTAAAGGGGAAACCATGTCCTGACACAGTGCACTAGACTAACTGGGATAGTAAAGTGGAAACCATGTCCGACACAGCGCACTGTTACTGGATAGTAAAGGGGAAACATGTCCTGACACAGCGCATAGTCTACTGGGATAGTAAAGGGGAAACCATGTCCTGACACAGCGCACTAGTCTTACTGGGATAGTAAAGGGGAAACCATATCTGACACAGCGCACTAGTCTACTGGGATAGTAAAGGGGAAACCATATCCTGACACAGCACACTAGTCTACTGGGAGAGTAAAGGGAAAAACCATGTCCTGACACAGCGCACTAGTCTACTGGGATAGTAAAGGGGAAACATGTCCTGGACACAGTGCACTAGACTACTGGGATAGTTAAAGTGGAAACCATGTCCCGACACAGCGCACTAGTCTACGGGATAGTAAAGGGGAAACCATGTCCTGACACAGCGCACTAGTCTACTGGGGATAGTAAAGGGGAAACCATATTGACACAGTGCCACTAGTCTACGGGGATAGTAAAGGGGAAACCATATCCTGACACAGTGCACAGTCTACTGGGATAGTAAAAGGGGAAACCATATCCTGACACAGCCACTAGTACTAGGGATAGTAAAGGGGAAACCATATCCTGACACAGCACATAGTTCTACTGGGATAGTAAAGGAGAAAACCATGTTACAACAAGCACACTAGTCTATGGGATAGTAAAGGGGAACCATGTCCTGACACAGCGGCACTAGTCTACTGGGATAGTAAAGGGGAAAACCATATCTGACACAGCACACTAGTCTACTGGGATGTAAAGGAGAAACCATGTTACAACAAAGCACACTAGTCTACTGGGATAGTAAAGGGGAAACCATGTCCTGACACAGCGCACTAGTCTACTGGGATAGTAAAGGGGAAACCATGTCTGACACAGCACACTAGTCTCTGGGAAGTAAAGGGGAAACCATATCCTGACACAGCGCACTAGCTACGGGATAGTAAAGAGGGAAACCATATCTGACACAGCGCACTAGTCTACTGGGATAGTAAAGGGGAAACCATTGTCCTGACACAGCCACACTAGTCTACTGGGATAGTAAGGGGAAACCATGTCCTGCACAGGCACTAGTCTACTGGGATAGTAAAGGGGAAAACCATGTCCGACACAGCGCACTAATTACTGGGATAGTAAAGGGAAACCATATCCGGACCAGACAATGCTACTGGATAGTAAGGGGAACATGTCCTGACACAGCAACACTAGTCTACTGGGATAGTAAAGGGGAAACCATGATCTCGACACAGCGCACTAGTCTACTGGATAGTAAAGGGGAAACCATGTCCTGAGCACAGCCACTAGTCTACGGGATAGTAAAGGGAAACCATATCCTGACACAGCGCACTAGTCTACTGGGATAGTAAAGGGGAAACCATGTCCTGAACACAGCACCCCACTAGTCTACTGGGATAGTAAGGGGAAACCATGTCCTGCCACAGTGCACTAGTCTACTGGGATAGTAAAGGGAAACCATGTCCAGACACAGTGCATAGTTACATGGCGATAGTAAAGGGAAACCATGTCCTGACACAGCGCACTAGTCTACTGGGGATAGTAAAGGAGAACCATGTCCTGCCACAGTGCATAGTTACTGGGTGATATAAAGGGGAAACCATATCCGGACACAGCACACTAGTCTATGGGATAGTAAAGGGGAAACCAGTCTGACACAGCCACTAGTTACTGGGATAGTAAAGGGAAACCAATCCTGACACAGCGCACTAGTCAACTGGATAGTAAAGGGGAAACCATGTCCTGCCACAGTGCACTAGTCTACTGGGATTAGTAAGAGAGAAACCATGTCCTACACAGTGCACTAGTTACTGTAATAGTAAAAGGAAACCATGTCCTGAAACAGCGCACTAGTCTTATGGGATAGTATAGGAGAAACCATTTCCAGACACAGTGCACTAGTCTGCTGGGATAGTAAAGGAGAGAACCATGTCCTGACACAGTGCACTAGTCTAAGGTATAGTAAAGGAGAAACCGTCCGACCAGCACACTAGTCTACTTGGGATAGTAAGGAGAAACTATTTCCAGACACAGCCCGCACTAGTCTACTGGGAAGTAAGGAGAGAAACCATGTTCCAACAAAGCACACTAGTCTACTGGGATAAGTAAAGGAGAAACCATGTCCTGCCACAACGCACTAGGTATCTGGGATAGTAAAGGTGAAAACCAGTCCTGACACAGCGCACTAGTCTACTGGGATAGTAAAGGAGAAACCATGTCCTGACACAGCCACACTAGTTACTGGGATAAAAAGGAGAACTTGTCCGACACAGCACACTAGTCTACTGGGATAGTAAAGGAGAAACCATTTCCAGACCACAGCACACTAGTCTACTGGGATATGTAAAGGAGAAACCATGTCCTGACACAGCACACTAGTCTACTGGTATAGTAAGCGAGAAACCTTCCAACACCAGTGCATAGTCTGATGGGATAGTAAAGGAGAGAAACCATGTCCTGGACACAGCGCACTAGTCTATGGTATAGTAAAGGAGAAAACCATTCCAGAACAGCACACTAGTCTGCTGGGATAGTATAGGAGAAACCATTCCAGACACGTGCCTAGTCTGCTGGGATAGTAAAGGAGAAACCAGTCCTGACACAGTGCACTAGTCTAATGGTATAGTAAAGGAGAAACCATTTCCAGACACAGCACACATAGTCTGCTGGGATAGTATAGGGAAAAACCATTTCCAGACACAGTGCACTAGTCTGCTGGGATAGTAAGGAGAAACACATGTTCTGACACAGTGCACTAGTCTAATGTATAGTAAAGGAGAAACCATTTCCAGACACAGCACACTAGTCTACTGGGATAGTAAAGGAGAAACCATGTCCTGACACAGTGCACTAGTCTGCTGGGATAGTAAAGGAGAAACCATGTCCTGACACAGCACACTATCTACTGGGATAGTAAAGGAGAAACCATGTCCCCACACAGTGCACTAGTCTATGGGATAGTAAAGGAGAAACCATTGTCCTGACACAGCACACTAGTCTATACTGGGATAGTAAAGGGTTAAACGATGTGCCTGACACAGACACTAGTCTACTGGGATAATAAAGGAGAAACTATGTCCCGACACAGTGACTAGTCACGGGATAGAAAGGGGAACATGTCTCGACATAGCCACTAGTCTACTGGGATAGTAAAGGAGAAAACATGTCCGACAGTGCACTAGTCTACTGGGATAGTAAAGGAGAAACACATTGTCCCGACACTGCCACTATTATACTGGGATAGTAAAGGAAAAACCATGTCCCGACACAGCACACTAGTCTACGGGATAGTAAAGGAGAAAACTATGTCCCGACACAGTGCACTATCTAGGGATAGTAAAGAGGAATCCATGTCCTGACACAGAACACTAATTAACTGGGATGTAAAGGGGAAAACCAGTCCTGACACAGCACACTAGTCTACTGGGATAGAAGGAGACAAACCATGTCCGACACAGCTGCCACTAGTCTACTGGATAGTAAAGGGGAAAACACATTGTCCATACACAGCGCACATTCTACTGTGGATAGTATAAGGAGAAACCATATCCAACACAGGCACTAGTCTACTGGTTAGATAAAGGGGAAACTATGTCCCGACCAGCTGCCTAAGTCACTGGGATAGTAAAAGGGAAACTATGTCCCGCCACAGCGCACTAGTTACTGGGATAGTAAAAGGGGAAACTATGTACCACGACACAGTGCATAGTCTACGGGGATAGTAAAAAGGGAAAATATGTCCCGACACAGCGCACTAGTCTACTGGGATAGTAAAAAGGGGAAACTATGTCCCGACACAGAGCACTAGTCTACGTGGATGTAAAAGGGGAAACTATGTCCCGACACAGTGCACAGTCTACGGGATAGCGAAAAGGGGAAAATATGGTCGGACAATTAATGGTTGAAACACAGTATTGCAGCCCCCCCGATGGCAGCCCTGAGGTCAGCTCTCAACTCACCCGATACTTAGGTCAGCCCCCAAATCACCAAACACTGTTCGGTCACACTCAAGTTCAACAAACACGATTAGATCAGCTCTCCAAATCACCAGATACTGTTAGTTCAGCCCTCCAAATTACAAAACACTATAGGTCAGCGCTCTAAATCAGCAGTAATGTTAGTTCAGCCCCCCAGCTCACCAGACAGTGTCCGATCAGCCCTCCAGTTCCATAGTTGCCAACATTCTCCAAAAATTTCAGAGACCCATTTCAGAAATGAATGTGCCGCCCACAATTCTAGCCACGACCCACTTTCATAAAGGCAACACCAACTTTTAACAGTCACTGATTTAAAAAAAACATATTTATTTGTTGTAGTCAGAGATAGATAGAGAGATGATAGATAGATAGATAGAATAGAGAGATAGTAGAGATAGTGAGAGATAGATGAGAGAGATAGATAAGATAGACATAGAGATAGATAGGATAGAGATAGTGATAGATAGATAGAAGATAGACAGAGATAGTGATAGATAGATAGATAGATAGATAGATAGATAGATAGATAGATAGATAGATGATAGATAGATAGATAGATAGATAGATAGATAGATAGATAGATAGATAGATAGATAGATAGATAGATAGATAGATGGATGGATAGATAGATATAGATAGATAGTGATAGATAGACAGATAGATGATAGATAGAGATAGAGATAGATAGATAGCAGATAGATAGAGAGATGATAGTAGTGATAGATAGAAAGACAGATAGATAGATGATAGATAATAGATAGATAGATAGTGATACATACAGTGATAGAGATAGATAGATAATAGAAGATGATAGATAGATAGTAAAAGAAAGAAAGATAGATAGATAGATAGATATAGATAGATAGATAGAGATAGATAGATAGATAGTAGATATAGAGATAGATAGATAGATAGAGATAGGAGAACGATAGAGATAGATAGATAGAAGATGAAATTAAGAGATATAGAGATAGATAGAGAAAGTAGAAGATAGATAGATAGATAGATAGATAGATAGTTAGATAGAGAGATAGATAGATAGATAGATAGATAGATAGATAGATAGATAGATATAGTGATACATATATAGACAATAGAGATATATAGATAGATCGATAGATATAATATAGATGATTGATAGATGATAGTCCTCCCGGTGCCGGTAAGCCCATTTTCTCTCTACCCCCCCCCCCCCCACACACACAACTGGGGCACAGACATGGTGCAACGACTATTATCTACCATCTATCCTATCTCTATCTACTATCTCTATATATATCTATCTAATCTTTATCTATCTATCTCTATATCTATCTATCTCTATATCTATCCTATCTATCTTTATCTATCTTATCTATCTATCTTCACTAGCTATCTATCTACTCTATACTATCTATCTATTATCTATCTATCTATCTATCTCTATCTACTGCATCGTATACTACTACTATCGATCTATCTCTCTATCTATATTATCATCTACCTATCATCTATCTCTCTCTCTCTATCTATCTATCTATCTATCATCTTATCAATCACTATTCTATATCTATCGATCTATCTATATATCTCTATTTGGGTCTATATATGTATCACTATATCTATCTATCTATCTATCTATCTATCTATCTATCTATCTATCTCTCTATCTAACTATCTATCTATCTATCTATCTATCTATCTTCTCTTTCTCTATCTATCTCATATCTCTCTAATTTCATCTTCATCTATCTATCTCTATCTTCTTTCTATCTCTATCTATCTATCTATCTCTATATCTACTATCTATCTATCTATCTCTATCTATCTATCTATATCTATCTATCTATCTATCTTTCTTTCTTTTACTATCTATCTATCATCTATCTATTATCTATCTATCTCTATCACTGTATGTATCACTATCTATCTATCTATCTATCTATCATCTATCTATCTGTCTTTCTATCTATCACTATCTATCATCTCTCTATCTATCTGCTATCTATCTATCTCTATCTCTATCTATCATCTATCTGTCTATCTATCATCACTATCTATCTATATCTATCTATCCATCCATCTACTATCTATCTATCTATCTATCTATCTATCTATCTATCTATCTATCTATCTATCTATCTATCTATCTATCATCTATCTATCTATCTATCTATCTATCTATCTATCTATCTATCTATCTATCACTATCTCTGTCTATCTTCTATCTATCTATCACTATCTCTATCCTATCTATCTCTATGTCTATCTTATCTATCTCTCTCATCTATCTCTCACTATCTCTACTATCTCTCTATTCTATCTATCTATCTATCATCTCTCTATCTATCTCTGACTACAACAAATAAATATGTTTTTTTTAAATCAGTGACTGTTAAAAGTTGGTGTTGCCTTTATGAAAGTGGGTCGTGGCTAGAATTGTGGGCGGCACATTCATTTCTGAAATGGGTCTCTGAAATTTTTGGAGAATGTTGGCAACTATGGAACTGGAGGGCTGATCGGACACTGTCTGGTGAGCTGGGGGGCTGAACTAACATTACTGCTGATTTAGAGCGCTGACCTATAGTGTTTTGTAATTTGGAGGGCTGAACTAACAGTATCTGGTGATTTGGAGAGCTGATCTAATCGTGTTTGTTGAACTTGAGTGTGACCGAACAGTGTTTGGTGATTTGGGGGCTGACCTAAGTATCGGGTGAGTTGAGAGCTGACCTCAGGGCTGCCATCGGGGGGGCTGCACATACTGTGTTTCAACCATTAATTGTCCGACATATTTTCCCCTTTTCGCTATCCCTAGACTGTGCACTGTTCGGGACATAGTTTCCCCCTTTTACATCCCGTAGACTAGTGCTCTGTGTCGGACATAGTTTCCCCTTTTTACTATCCCAGTAGACTAGTGCGCTGTGTCGGGACATATTTTCCCTTTTTACTATCCCCGTAGACTATGCAACTGTGTCGGGACATAGTTTCCCCTTTTACTATCCCAGTAACTAGTGCGCTGTGTCGGGACATAGTTTCCCTTTTACTATCCCAGTAGACTTAGGCAGCTGGTCGGGACATATTTCCCCTTTATCTAACCGTAGACTAGTGCCTGTGTTGGATATGGTTTCTCCTTATACTATCCACAGTAGAATGTGCGCTGTGTATGGACATGGTTTTCCCCTTTACTATCCCAGTAGACTAGTGCGCTGTGTCGGACATGGTTTTCTCCTTTACTATCGCCAGTAGACTAGTGTGCTGTGTCAGGACTGGTTTTCCCCTTTACATCCCAGTTAATTAGTGTTCTGTGTCAGGACATGGATTCCTCTTACTATCCCTAGATAGTGCACTGTGTCGGGACATAGTTTTCTCCTTTACTATCCCGTAGACTAGTGTGGCTGTGTCGGGACATGGTTTTTCCTTTACTATCCCGTATAATAGTGCAGTGTCGGGACAATGTTTTCTCCTTTACTTATCCCAGTAGACTAGTGCACTGTCGGACATGGTTTTCTCCTTTACTATCCCAGTAGACTAGTGTGCTATGTCGAGACTGTTCCCCTTCTATCCCGTACTAGTGCACTGGTCGGGACATAGTTTCTCCTTTATTATCCCAGTAGACTAGTGTCTGTGTCAGGCATCGTTTAACCCTTTACTATCCCAGTAAGACTAGTGTGCTGTGTCAGGACATGGTTTCTCCTTTACTATCCCATAGACTAGTGCACTGTGTGGGGACATGGTTTCTCCCTTTACTATCCCAGTAGACTAGTGTGCTGTGTCAGGACATGGTTTCTCCTTTACTATCCCAGCAGACTAGTGCACTGTGTCAGGACATGGTTTCTCCTTTCACTATCCCGTAGACTAGTGTGCTGTGTCTGGAAATGGTTTCTCCTTTACTATACATTAGACTAGTGCACTGTGTCAGAACATGTTTTCTCCTTACTATCCCAGCAGACTAGTGCACTGTGTCTGGAAATGGTTTTTCCCTATACTATCCCAGCAGACTAGTGTGCTGTGTCTGGAAATGGTTTCTCCTTTACTATACCATTAGACTAGTGCACTGTGTCAGGACATGGTTTCTCCTTTACTATCCCAGCAGACTAGGCACGTGTCTGGAATGGTTTCTCCTATACTATCCCAGCAGACTAGTGTCTGTTCTGGAATGGTTTTCTCCTTTACTATACCATAGACTAGTGCGTCTGTGTCCAGGACATGGTTTCTCTCCTTTACTATCCCACAGACTAGTGCACTGTGTCTGGAATGGTTTCTCGCCTTTACTATACCAGTAGACTAGTGTGCTGTGTCAGGACATGGTTTCTCCTTTACATATCCCAGTAGACTAGTGTGCTGTGGTCTGGAAATGGTTTCTCCTTTACTATCCCAGTAGACTAGTGTGCTGTTGTCAGACAGAGTTCTCCTTTTTATACCCAGTAACTAGTGTGCTGTGTCAGGACATGGTTTCTCCTCTTACTATCCCAGTAGACTAGTGCGCTGTGTCAGGACTGGTTTTCACCTTTACTATCCCAGTATACTAGTGCGTTGTGGCAGACATGGTTTCTCCTTTACTTATCCGCAGTAACTAGTGTGCTTTGTTTGGAACATGGTTTCTCTCTTACTTCCCAGTAGACTAGTTGCGGCTGTGTCTGGCAAATAGTTTCTCCGTTACTATCCCAAGTAGACTAGTGTGCTGGTCGGACTGGTTTCTCCTTTACTATACCTTAGACTAGTGCACTGTGTCAGGACATGGTTCTCTCCTTTACTATCCCAGCAGACTAGTGCACTGTGTCTGGAAATGGTTTCTCCTATACTATCCCAGTAGACTAGTGCGCTGTTTCAGGAATGGTTCTCCTCTTTACTATTACCAGTAACTAGTGCACTGTGTAGGACTGGTTTCTCTTTACTATCCCAGTAGACTAGTGCACTGTGGGCAGGACTGGTTTCCCCTTACTATCCAGTTGACTAGTGCGCTGTGTCAGGATTGGTTTCCCTTTACTATCCATAACTAGTGTGCTGTGCAGACTGGTTTCCCCTTTACTATCCCATTAGACTAGTGTGCTGTGTCCGGATATGGTTTCCCCTTTATATCACCCAGTAGACTAGTGCACTGTGGCAGGACATGGTTCTCTCTTTACTATCCCCAGTAGACTAGTGCGCTGTGTCAGGACATGGTTTCCCTTTACTATCGCCATAACTATGCACTGTGTCTGGACATGGTTTCCCTTTACTATCCCAGTAGACTAGTGCACTGTGGCAGGACATGGTTTCCCCTTACTATCCCAGTAGACTAGTGTGCTGTGTTCAGGACATGGTTTCCCCTTTTACTATCCCAGTAGACTAGTGCGCTGTGTCAGGATATGGTTTCCCCTTTACTATCCCGTAGACTAGTGGCTGTGTCAGGACATGGTTTCCCCTTTACTATCCAGTAGACTAGTGCGCTGTGTCGAATCATGGTTTCCCCTTTACTATCCCAGTAGACTAGTGTGCTGTGTCAGGACATGTTTTCCCCTTTACTATCCAGTAGCAGTTGTCTGGTCGGATATGTTTCCCTTTACTATCCCAGTAATTAGTGCGCTGTGTCGGACATGGTTTTCCCTTTACTATCCCAGTAGACTAGTGCACTGTGCAGGACATGGTTTCCCCTTACTATCCCAGTAGAGCTAGTGTGGCGTGTCAGGACATGGTTTCCCCTTTACTATCCCAGTAGACTAGTGCGCTGTGTCAGATATGGTTTCCCTCTTTACTATCCCGTACTAGTGCGCTGTGTCAGGATATGGTTTCCCCTTTACTATCCCAGGAGACTAGTGTGCTGTGTCAGACATGGTTTTCCCCTTTACTATCCCAGTAGACTAGTGCGCTGTGTCAGGACATGGTTTCCCCTTTTACTATCCAGTAGACTAGTGTGCTTTGTTGTAACATGGTTCTCCTTTAACGATCCCAGTAGACTATGTGCTGTGTCAGGATATGGTGTTTCCTCCTTTACTATCCCAGTAGACTAGTGCGCTGTGTCAGGACATGTTTCCCCTTTACTATCCCAGTAGACTAGTGTGCTTGTTGTAACATGGTTTCTCCTTTACTATCCCAGTAGACTAGTGTGCTGTGTCAGGATATGGTTTCCCCTTTACTATCCCAGTACTAGTGGCTGTGTCAGGATATGGTTTCCCCTTTTACTATCCCAGTAGACTGTGCACTGTGTCAGGATATGGTTTCCCCTTACTATCCCCGTAGACTAGTGCACTGTGTCAATATGGTTTCCCCTTTACTATCCCAGTAGACTAGTGCGCTGTGTCAGGACATGGTTTCCCCTTTACTATCCCAGTAGACTAGTGCGCTGTGTCGGACATGGTTTTCCACTTTAACTATCCCAGTAGTCTAGTGCACTGTGTCCGGACATGGTTTCCCCTTTACTATCCCAGTAGACTAGTGCGCTGTGTCAGGACATGGTTTTCCCTTTACTATCCCAGTAGACTAGTGTGCTGTGTCAGGATATGGTTTCCCCTTTACTATCCCAGTAGACTAGTGCGCTTTGTCAGATATGGTTTCCCCTTTACTATCCCAGTAGACTAGTGCGCTGTGTCAGGACATGGTTTCCCCTTTACTATCCCAGTAGACTATGCGCTGTGTCAGGACATGTTTCCCCTTTACTATCCCATAGACAGTGCGCGTGTCGGACATGGTTTCCACTTTACTATCCCAGTAAGTCTAGTGCACTGTGTCAGGACATGGTTTTCCCCTTTACTATCCCAGTAGACTAGTGCGCTGTGTCATGACAATGGTTTTCCCTTTACTATCCCATGACTAGTGCGCTGTGTCAGATGGTTTCCCCTTTACTATCCCATAGACTAGTGCACTGTTCAGGACTGGTTTCCCCTTATCTATCCCAGTAGACTAGTGCGCGTGTCAGGACATGTTTCCCCTTACTACTCCCAGTAGACTAGTGCGCTGTGTCAGGATATGGGTTTCCCCTTTACTATCCCAGTAGACTAGTGCACTGTGTCAGACATGGTTTCCCCTTTACTATCCCAGTAGACTAGTGTGCTGTGTCAGGACATGGTTTCACCTTTACTATCCCAGTAGACTAATGTGCTGTGTCAGGATATGGTTTCCCCTTTAGCTATCCCAGTAGACTAGTGCGCTGTGTTGGACACATTTAAGTCTGGTGATATTTATCAGAGTTTGTGCCAATGATTTTTCCAGTATCGTGTGCCAACCATTTTTAGAAGTCTGGGTGCCAACCATTTATCAGTGCTTGTGCCAATGATTTTACCCAGTATCTGTGTGCCCACCATTGTTAGGTCTGTGCCAATGAATTTCATCAGTCCTCTGTGAGCCAACCATTTATTGTTGGCTCACTGGATTAGGGGCTATTAATAAACAACACTCTTTTCGCCTTTTTGCAATAGCCTGTTTATAAGCTTATCATTTTCAGCTTTAAAGCGCCTCCTTTCCATAGATCTTTGTTAAAATATAGTTCCACCAGAGGGAAGCAAACCCTTATTTTATATTTCACCTACAAACCTATACGCTCTCTAATGTATATGACTGATTATCTGCTGGTGGCTCTCATTAGCTTACATCAATTCCTTTTATTTCTTTCTATCAATACTGAGGATGAAACCAACTTAGGAGAATTTTGTGATATATGGAAGGTGTCCCAACCCACTGATATCTGGTTCAGCAAGCAAACCAATATAAGAAAGAGTAATAGTAATAGGATCTTATCATAGCTTAGCATTTCATATAATTAATGTTTCCGACTTCACATCTGTTTGAGCGAAGGCCATGGGCAGGTTTGTATCAGTTCTGCGACACAATAGAAGGTATCCGCTCCAGAATTTGTGGGGTCTCCCAGATTTTGTGGTGGTCTCCCTCAATTCCGTGCAATCACCCCAAACTCCCGGACCTGAAGTTACCTAAGTCTCCGCCTCCGAATGCCCCTTTTTGGTTCCACCACACCCCCCTAACCACAGCTTTTGCCTTAAATCACGTGCCATGTCTGCCCCTTACTCCATCTCTGCCCCCACTTTGATGATGTCAACCTCCCAGTGAATAATAGATACATATTTCAGTACTTAACAAATCCTGTTAAGTGTCCTCTTTAATTAAAAAAAATGCAAACAATATGTGTAGGGAACAAAAATCATCAATGACCCAAGGCTACACCATTCCGATCACCCGGGGGGGGGGGTATACGTGTTTTACATAAAGGCATATGAATATTTCCGTCTTTAAGTGGCCACATTAGACCCTTTCTATTGTCGGGTGTAATCGCCCTAATGTTTGTTACCATATATATTGAAAGCTATGAATACAATAGCTGCAGTGTCTCTCTGCCAGTCTCCCCTATCTATCTATCTATCTATCTATCTTTCACTATCTATCTATCTATTATCTATCCATCTATCTATCTCTATCTCTATCTATCTCTATATATATCTATCTAATCTTTATCTATCTATCTCAAATCAGTCCCTGCCCCGAGGCTTCAATCTAACATTTTATTGTATGATTATATTTTAAGAATTTATATCACCACACTCTTCCGTACCGCTTTACATTAAATGTAAACATTCACAGCAGGCCCTGGCCCCAAAGAGCTGAATCTAAGCACTGTATTAGTGTTATTATTATATGGGTTTATAGCCCCACATCTTCCTAGCGCTTTACAATTACAATTTACATTTCACATCAGCCCCCTGCCTCGAAGAGCGTACATCATAAGTACTTTATTATTATTATTATTATTATTATTATTATGGATTTATATGCGCCAAACCTCTTATCCGTATCGCTTATACATACCGTATCATTCACATCAGGCCTCTGCCCCGAGATCTTAAATCTAATCCTTTATTATTGTTCTTACGTGTGGATTTATTCGCCGCCAACATCTTCCGTACGCTTTACATTTACATTATAGCATTCACAACTCAGGGGCCCTGCCCCGAAGATCCTTACAAACCAATCTAATCCACTTTATATTATTATTATTATTCATTATTATGGATTTATAGCGACCAAGACATCTATCTCCGTAGCGCTTTACATTACAATGTTACATTCACAGGCTCTGCCCCCGAGAGCCTTACAATCTAGTACATTTATTATTATTAGGGGATTTATATAACGCGCATCTTCCATAGAGCTTTACAATTACATGTATACCTTCACCTCAGGCCCCTGCCCCCGAAGATCTTTACAACTAGCACTTTATTTCTTATATTAGTATGGAGGTGTATACTAGCGCCAAACTCTTCCGTAGCGCTTTACAATTACATGTATACATCCATCATGCCTGCCCCTAATAGCTTACAATCTTAACACTTTATTAATGATTATTATTATGGATGTCGATAGCACCAACATCTGCCGATACGCTTTGTGTCAATTATCATGTATACATTCACATCAGGGCTCTGCCCAACGGAGCTTACCATCTAAGTACTTTAATTAGTGTGGGATAATTATTATGGATTTATATAAGCCGCCACATCTTCCATAGGCGTTAACATACATGTATACCATTCACCACCTCAGGCCCTGCCCCGAAGTAGCTTACAATCTAAGCACATTTATTATGATTATTTTATGGATTTTATAGCGCAACATCTTCCGTAGCGCTTTAGACAATTACTGTATCATTCACATCAGCCCTGCCCCCCGAAGAGCTTACATCTAATTACGCATTTATTATTATTATTATTATTATTATTATTCTGGGATTTATATAGCGCCAACATCTTCCCGTCGCCGCTTTACCTCTGGTATACATTCACAGCAGGCTCTTGCCCCCGAAGGCTTACCATCTAAATCACATTTAATTATTGTTATTATTGTGGATTTATTAGCGCCAACACTTCCGTAGCGCTTTACCATTATGTATACATTCACACTCAGGCCCTGCCCCGAGAGCTTACAATCTAAGCACATTAATTATTATTAGTATATGGATTATATAGCGCGCCAAGCATCTTCCGTAGCGTTTTTACAATTACATGTATACATTCACGGGGTGCAGGCTCTGCCCCAGACTTATCATCAAGACATTTTATTATTGTTATTATTTGGATTTATATAGCGTCCAACATCTTCCATATAGCGCTTTACATACCTTATACATTCAGCATCAAGGAGGCCCGGCCCGAAGAGCTTACATCTAAGCACTTTATTATTGGTTAGTCTTGTGGATTTAATTATCGCCAAATCTTTCATCGCGCTTTAACCTTCATGTCATAACATTCACATCATGCCCCTGCCCCGAGAAGCTTACAATCTAAGTACAATTTATTATTATTATTATATTATTATTCTTGATTTATATACTCCAACATCTTCTGTAGCGCTTTACAATTACATGTATCATTCACATCCAGGCTTCTGCCCCGAAGAGCTTACAATCTCAGCACATTTATTATTGTTATTAGGGTTGGTGTGCTTTAGCTGATAGCGACAAGGGCATCTTCGCGTAGCGCTTTACAATTACATGTGAATACAGTCACATCAGGCCCTGCCCCCCGAGAGCTTACATCTAAGCACATAATTATTTTATTATTATGGATTTATATTAGCGCCTACATTTCCGTAGCGTTTTCAATTCCAGTCTACATTCCATCAGGCTCTGCCCCGAAGAGCTTACAATCTAAGCACTTTATGATTGTTATTAAAGGTGGATTATACGCTATCCTCGTCGCTTCAACATCTTCCATAGCGCTTTACAATTACATGTATACATTCACATAGGGGCCTTGCCACGAGACTTACAACAATCCTAAGTACATTTCTTATTATTATTATTATTATTAATTCTTATTTATGGATTTTTATATAGCGTCAGCCCACATCTTCTTTGCGCTTGACCCAATTACATGTATACATCACATCAGGCTCTGCCCCGAAGAGCTTACAATCTAAGTACATTTATTATTCCTGGATTTAATAGCGCCAACATCTTCCGGTACGCTTTACATTACTGTATCATTCCACATCCGGGGCCCGCCCGAAGAGCTACAATCTAAGTACATTTATTTTATTTTATTATGAATGGATTTTATATAGCGCCAACATCTTCCTTAGCGCTTTACCATTCATGTATACATTCACCCCGATATCAGGCTCTGCCCCGAAGAGCTTACAATCTAAGCACATTTATTATTGTTTTATTGTGGATTTATATAAGCGCCAACATCTTCCGTAGCGCTTTCCAATTACATTGTAACATTTCACCTCCAGGGCCCTGCCCAAGAGCTGACGATCTACGCACCTTTAAATTCTTTTTATTATTAATGATTTATATATTCGCCAACATCTTCCGTAGACGCTTTACATTACATGTATACATTCACATCCTTCCCTGCCCCGAGACGCTTACATCTAAGCACATTTATTATATTATTAGTATTATGTTTTATATAGCAGCCAACATCTTCCGTAGCGCTTTACAATTGCATTATACTTCACTCAGGCTCTCCCAAAGAGCTTACAATCTCAGCACATTTATATTTTATTATTATTATTATTATGGATTTATATAGCGCCACATCTTCCGTGCACTTTACAATTCATGTCTACATTCACAATCAGTCCTCCTAAAACCTCTAAGATCTAGGCCTGGGTACCACCGGGCAAATTTTTCAACGCCCGAACATCCGTTTCGTCCAAAGATGACCACAACGTCTGTTACTGATGGCACTGCTGTCCGATTTGCACTTTGCCTAATCGCGGCCCAAAAAATAACCTCCTGGTGAAGCCCAGTCCTTAATTAGTCCATTTATAAATAGACAACCGACCGTTATCTCTTACATTTCCTCAATGAGTGTCTGTCCCTCATTATGGTTGGGGGGGAGGAATTCTGTATAGTGTGTGTTGTTTAATTATGCTGGTACACACGTGGACTTTTTGTCCCGACCGAGTGGATTTTGCTACTAGCAATAGTGGACCACAGCTGTCAGTCACAGCACCCGCTGCCCGTGAGGTGTTGGGCGGGGCAGGACAGGCCTGAGGGATCGCCCATCTGGTCGGTACCCAGGGGGGGGCCGATGAGCGCGGTAAGTATATATTGTAGCTATTGAGCGCCCAGGGTTGAGGGCACTAGTGGCCTTCTCTTGGTTACTTGAATGGGGGAAACGGTGTTTAAATGTGTTTAGCCCTTGTTAAAAATACAAATGATACAAATTCTATGCTTTTTAATAGCAAGGAATTTAATCTTCATTGAAAATACCGATAGTCACCAGAGGAACGAAACTCATTTCCCAGGTTCACTATGGCTAAAAAGTTAAACCCACGACTTCCTTGTTGTAACATTAATGACACAAGGCACCCGGAATGTAAATCAAATCCCTTGTCGTGCAATTGTCCAAAGTTATCATTGTTAGTAGACCGATAAACTAACCGCGGTCATTACGGGATATGACCCTTTAGTTACCGCTCCCACTAACTTTATTTAGTTTTTATTGTCTGAATTGGGTTTTAATATTTCTGTTTTTCTCGTATGAATGAGTCACTTTGCCATTGGCATCCTCCTTTCCACAGTACAAAGGGACATGGGGTGGTATTGGCGTCAGAACAGCCCGTCACCCTGGCAGTAACAGGACATCGTCATTGGCCCTGCAAACCCGGATTCCCTGAACCCACGTCGCATCCATTGCATCTTTTTGTGAGCGAGTTTGGGTATCCATCTCCCTCCAGAAAGAACTTCTATGCAGTGTGATGGACTGGCTTGTGTTTGTTTATTTGTCCTTAGAACTAGAAGACGATGGTGATATATTCCTTTAACTGGGTTTTAGTTTGTTTCCCCATTACAGTATTACTTGTCTTTTCCAGTTTTCACAAGCCAGTGACCAATATCGGCAGATATTAAGGTGACTACAGTCTCTGGTTTATCTGTAAATAAATCGTTTGACAATGTCAATATCATAACTCCCCCCACGTGTGCAGCACCATGTCTGTGCCCCGTTTTGTGTGTGGTGGGGGGGGGGGGGGTTGGAGAAAATGGGCTTTACACTACCGGCACCGGGGAGTGAATGTAGGTTCCATACTGGAAGTAGATTCATGCCCCTGCTATTGTGAATTTTACCCCCAACGTCTGATTTCACTCCTTCAAGGCAGAGTCCGCTGTGGTGTTATAACTCTGGCAAGCCTGGTGCCTGTCTCTCTTCTCGCTTTCGTCTCTTTTCTTCCTCTCTTCTCTCTCTTTTCTCCTCTTCTTCTCTTCTTCTCCTGTCTCTCCCTCCTTGATGTGGTCATGAAGCACCATTTATTAGCGTTTGTGCCAATGATTTTTACGCAGATTGGGTGCCAACTGTTTATACAAGTTTTTACCAAGATTTTAACCGGATCTGTGTGCCAACCATTTAAATTGTGGAGGTCTGGTGCCAACCATGGTTTTATAACCAGGCTCTAATAATGGTGGCAGACACACAAATACTGTAAAATCGGTGTGCACAAACTCTGAAAAGATGGGCTTCTATTTTCGAACCCACAAACCCCCTGTAAAAGCCACTCCCATGTTAAAATATGTCCTGCCCCATAGTCTCTTTTCTGTATAATACGTTCCCTTTTATTAATTTAGATTTAACATACACACAATTTCAAATAAACAGGAGATTCATAAAGTTCTTATGTTTAAATGGTTGCTAATTTTGCGCCAACCAATCAGATCCTCCTTGATTTAACATTTGAAAGCTAACATATCTGATCTTGGTTGTGGCATAAATCAGCACCATTTAAACCAATTAAGAACTTTTTTTGAATAACCTGAAAGTTCTAAAATTACCAAATAAAACAGAAAATAAGAGTTTTACTCATAATAACGCTTGAAATTTAGTTTTTTCAACGGTCCACATGCAACCTACCTCCCCACCCTACCACAGATATAGTGATACACCTCTCACCCAACCCAACCCTTCTGTGTTTAATGGAAACTATCTACATCGATTAACGGTCACTAATCCAAAAACTTTGCCTAAACCCATACAGACACAGGTAACACACCTACTGGTACATGTCTATACCTACCTTTACAAATTAGTACATAAATGATCAAAACATACCCAAACCTAGTGAATCCGGTTCGCTAGGGAGATGGTGCGATGGTTGGGTGAAGGCAGTATAGTTCGTTAAACTAGGATGTATTTTAAGCCAATTAAACTCTTGTTTGTTTAATTTTAGCCAATTCTATTGTCCTATGGCCCCATTAACTTATTCCACTGGAATTATTATCTATCTGGTGGACTATTTAAATAAATAAATTGTTTGAAGAGATATCATCTTTAACACACAGATCCTGATAACCTGAATTCTATAACTAAGATGGAATATCCTCTTTCCACCATAGTCTAATTTCCCATCTTACCCAGGAATATAAAGTGAAAGGAAAATCCAGACACAGATGTTGTTGTTTTATGAATTTTTATTCATTGTTTTTTTTTCCCACTAACCTCACAAACCCCCACCCCCATGTCACTAAATTGAGATTGATCCCGATAGAGGCAAAACCCCATAAGGGGGGAAAATGTCCTGTGCTGACTCCCAGTGGCAATCGAATTAATCCCTGGATCTACTCGGGCACGTTAACACAACTCTCATTAACGCCCCACCTTTTTTTTGACTGCTATCAACCTGGTCCAATATGTTCCGTTCCATCATTACATCCATCTCTAACATGTTGCCTCCTATCCCAGAGTTGGATCAAGGGGGAAATTAAACCCCGCATCTGATGCCACAGACATGTTCTCAAGGATAAACAATGAAGGGAAACGGTCAAATCTACCCTGTTCCCTTTGGGTCTGGACTATAAATGCTTAGTCTTACCCCTGGTAAGTACAGTAGTTGTATTTGGAATACTTACCCTACTAGCTGTTCTGTACTATTCTCTAGTCCTGGCCCATCCCCCACAGCAGGGCCGGGTTGCCTAGTTTGCCTGTTTGTCAGCAACATTGATGCATCCGCTGGGTAAACCTCAATATTACCCAACTAGCGACCCATACACTTAACCATAGACCTGCCAAAACTGCAGCCGTTTTTGCACTCGTGCGTCATGGGTCGGGCCCTGCGATCTCACTTTGATAAGCTCAAACTGTACTTAAAAAATCAGTACTCTGGTTAGTCAGCTGTCAGTCTTTAATAGAATCCAAAACTCCCCCAAACCCATATCACATTACCTGGTACAACTTATCGTATGATGAAACGTCCATTCCTCTATTTTCCCTTTAGGTCCTATAAACAGGGAGAAAGAAATATTTTCTTATACAGAATGGAATAGGTTTATTAGTTTATAGTACTTCAGTATGACAACACAACATACAATGAAACGAATATTCTACTTATTGTGTATATATGATAAGAGAGAACTTACTGTACCTGATTTATATAACTTTAGCCCGTTCCAGTGCCAGATGTATTGCTCCCTTTCCTCATTTCAGTCCTGATCCTTTTTTCCCTTTAGACGGATCAGCTTGCACAGATTCATGGTTCTTCTGTGTTTTTTCCCCCGGTACCTCCAGCCGACTCTGGCCACATGTTCCCTTAGGATCTTGCTGGCAGAACCCTATATGATCCTCAGATCACTTATTTAAGATCCACTGGGACACCTGAAGGGTTTTTCCAGTGGTCTTTTTTGGATGGAACATGTGCTCCTTCAACCCTAATACAAAATGGCGACTGTGGCACCTAAAAGGGTTTCCAGTGGGTCCTTCTTTGGGACAACTTGTGCTTGCTTTTTCTTAGACCCTATACAAGATGGCAACTGTGCCCTGAAGGGTTTCCCGAGGGTGTTTTTTTGGGATGGACGTGTGCTACAAAAGATAAAATTTAAGAGAGATTTATATTAATTCCTTTTTGGACATACACCCCAGACCTTAACAGAACCCAGACATACTCACGTTAATATTGCTAGTCTTTACAGTTGGCTATATAAACCAAGCATGATAATTTGTGGTCACGGGAGATGCCGAAGTTCAGGGATAAAGCCTGTATAGCTGAGACGATGAGGGAATATTGACAATCTACACATCATTCAGACTTCCACATAGCAATGAAGATGGTGCTACAGAGCGCCCTTACAATTCGAGATCAGTATACGATCCTGATGGTATTACGAGAGGAGTAGATCGTATACGTTACTTAACCGTCAAAAAGGACGTGTGTCGGGAAATGTCAAGCATGTCCCGGGGAGCCCGAACCCTCGTACAGAGCGAGTAAACGTGTGTCCTCACGGTCTCTCCACGGGCCCTAATCCAACTGTTGCATGTCAAGAGCCCCAAATCAAATTAGTCCGCATGTAACATCACCTCTAGATGCTTGGGTGCCAGTGGTGCAGGAGCCCCCGTACCCCGTCCTAGTTCCGTGTCATTATCAGTTCATGAGTAGAAAACACAAGAAAATGGGGTACCTTAGCGGGCACCGACTGGAACTCAACCATCAACAGAGACTCGCCAGTCAGACCGTAGTGGATAAAATTACTTTATTAGGGGGGGAAACATCTTCACAGCGAGGTTGCGACCTGAGCTGGTCCTAATCGGTGACGATAGCCCACTACTGATTAGACATCAACACCAGAGAACCAACAGCCCTTATAAATACTACACCCCGCTATGACGATAGCAATGCCGGACACCACATAGGCGTTAAGGCTGCCGTTATGCATAAAAAACCCCCACCTTACTATGTGATACGTGAGTTGCAAGAAAGGTCATCTATAAGTAACAATAGTGTGTACTACAAGTATGGACCATCGAATCATGATATGAATATCATAAATTTTTCATATCGTTACATGACTTAAATATGTTTTTAGTATATGTTTACAACTGTTTATATGTAGTTTTCATGGCCAGCTCGTAAGGCACTTTATGTGGAGTTGTAGAGCATTGTAGTTGGCCCAGTTCTATGCGCCATAACTGTTCACTACGTAAGTGGTGGGAGGTGTTCTTATGCACGTCAACGCATTACATTGTGGTGTGTCCGCTGATACGTCACCGTGAGGGTTTATTGTGAAGGGCTGTGGTGTGAGTGTAAAGTGTGAGTGGGCTTATGATTACGGCACTCAGCTGAAGTCGCGAGGGAAACGTTGTTTCAGCTGGTGTCACCTTATAATAATTTTATCACTTACGGTAGCTCTCGTAGGTGTAGTGGTGAGGTTCTCAGTTACGTGACGCGGGTACCATTTTACTTTGTTTCTTCTACAGAACACCTTTCAAGGTCAGCTCATGTTGATAGTGTTACTCGCCAAGAGTCATGGTGGCCAAAGCTAATATCAGGACCGGGTAGATGTTTCATCACCGCTCAAAACTCTAGGGTGGTGGACACCGAGGTGGTAATTACATAACCTCTGTATAGGGCAACCATAAGAAAATATACCAATAGTAACATAGTAGTTGGCAGTTGTATAAGACATAAAAGAGGTCGTGAAGTATGTATGTATAAGTATGTCATGATGGTATATGTTATAACTAGCACCACTGTGGGGACCATCGCTGTATAGTATTAAAATACAATAAAGTCAACAAGGGGGATAAAATGCAATAGTTCATGTGATAAATATATAACTTATATAATGGAAGTTCTAAGGCTTTGGCCTCGAGAAAAGTACAGACGGGGTCCCTGTCCTGTGTGGCTTGGTGGTGTTTTTACTTTAGGAGATTTTAACATGGGAATTAGTGGCGTGTTGTGGATAACGTGAGGACCACCAGGAGAAATTCATGTCTATTGATCCGTACGGGGAAATGATAAGTGTGTGTGTATTATGACAGTTTGCTACTTGAGAGAGTAAAATCCGCATATTCTTTTTCGTATAAAACGGTTTTCGTTCTTTAATCGCGAGCCAACTCAGGGGACTCGTTTACAGATTTTTGTGGCCATGCAAAAAGGTCAACCTCATTGTCTTGATGAAATATAATCACGCACAGACACAATTTTTGCACCTCATATGTTACGGGCCTCATTGGGGGTCTTTTTTTCTAGGTGATATTCAGTCATGTACAACAGCCATACGTACTTTAATTGTTTTATATCCCAATACTGTGAAATACGAGCAATTAGCTGTAGTCTGGTTCTTCTACATGTCCGGGGATGTTATTGTCAAAATGGAATTAAGTAGATCTCGTTTAATTTATCTTTTGTACCACACACGTCCGTCCCAAATCGCACCCACTGGACCCCTTTTAGGTGCACATCGGCCATTTTTTTGTTACGTATGGGTGGCCTGTAAGGAGCAGGCCATGTCCCATGCCCAAAGAAGACCCAATGGACAACCCTTTTAGGTGCACAGTCGCCATTTTGTATTATGGGTCGTGAAGGAGCACACGCGTCCATCCCCAAGAAGACCTGCACCTGAAACCCTTTTAAGGGCCACAGTTGCCATCTCTATTAGGACTGAAGGAGTGCACATTCCCGTTATCGCCAAAATAAGAGCCCACTGGAACCCTTCCAGTGCCTCAGATTGGAAATCATTATCATTAAGATCTGGAGAGATCAATATAGGGTTACGCATCATTGTAACTAGGATGTGGCCAAGTCATGCTTGGAGGGCCTACCTGGGTGAATAAAGAACGAGAGAACCATGAACTCCTGTGCAGCTGAATCAGTCTTAAATGGAAAAGGGATCATATACTGAATGTTAAGAAAGCTGAGCCTATTACCTTGCGCCATGGACGGGCTAAGTTTTAAATCGTACAGTCCGGCCTCCTCTTATCATGACTAGTCACCACAAGTAGAAGTAATATAGTCTCATTGTATTTGTGTTTGTCTACTGACAATACTTAACTAATAAAACCGTATTTCCATTCTGTAATAATATTGAAATATCTTTTCTCTGTCTTCTCCTCTGTTAATAGGGACCTAAAGGAAACTAAAGGAAGGACGTTTTCATCAATCATAAAGTTACCGGTCTGCTATATGGGGTTGGGGATTTTGAAGTCCTTTATTAAACCATTGAACAGTCTGATACCAAGGGTCCGATCGTGTTCTGATGAGTGTACATCAATAGCTCAGTCACATGTGCGAACGGTCGGGGCCCATGCGCCGGGCGTGTTGAGCAGACTGACTGGTTTTGTCGATCTAACTGTTAGTGTATGGGTGCATTAGGTTGGTAGATTGCTGGGCTTACCGGCGGGTGATTCAGCAACGAGCCTGACCAGCGATCGACACACTTACCAATAGTGGTTGCCGAAACAACCACTTTGTACATTTGTGCGGCTCGGGTTGGGTCACTGGCTCGACATACGTGTATCGCTCACTCTCTTAGTTTGCCTGATTTAGCCATGGGATTAGTCTTGAGTGCCACTTACAGGGGATTACAATAGGTAGGTTTGATACTTCCCTAACAGCTGCACAGCTCGTCCCGGCCGGTCTGGCCGCTGCCTTTTCCACTTGGCACACCGCCGCTGCTTGGGGAGGAGGGGACCAAAGAATAGTGGCAGCACTAGAAGTGAAGTATCCAAACTACCTCATGTACTGCCAGGGGTAAGGATCGCACATTTAGCTTCCGAGCCACAGGACAGGGTAGATTTTGCCCCGTTTCCCTTTCATTAGTCTTCCTCCTCTTGAGAACATTTGTCTGTGGCTCAGACTGGTATTTTCCCTCCCTCTGGTATCAACTCTGGGATAGGAGGAAATCTTTAGGATTGGATGTAAATACATGGAACATATTGGACCAGTGTGATGCAGTCAACGGTTTTAATGGACTTGTGTTACGTCCCGATAGATCCAGGGATCATTCCGATTGCCACAGGGATCAGGAAGGAATTTTTCCCCCCTTTTATGGGTTTTTTTGGCCATTCCTCTGGATCAACTCTCAATTTGGGACATGGGGTGGGTGTTTAGGTTAGTGTAAAAAATAAAACAATGAATAAAATCAATATAAAACAAACATCTGTGTCTGGATTTTCCTTCCCCTTTATATTCCCTGTGGTAATATGGGGATTAGACTATGGTGTGGAAAGGGGATATTCCATCTTAGTTATAGACTTCATGGTATCAGGATCTGTGTGTAAAGTATATATCTAACAATCTTTTATTATCATTTTTAAATGTGTTCCCACCAGATGATATTCCCCAGTGGGAATAAGAGTTAAGGGGCCCAGACCAATAGAATTTGTGCCTCAAATTAAAAAAAACAGAGTTTAATTGGCTAAAATAAAATACTCTCCTAGTTTAAAGAAGAACTACTGCCTTCAACCCAACCCTAGCACCATCCTCCCTTTAGGAAAACGTATTCACTAGGTTGGGGTATGTTTTTGGTTCCTTTATGTATAATTGATAAGAGGTAGGTATAGGTACGTACCGAGGTTGTGTGTTACTGTGTCTGTATATGTTTAGGCAAATGTTTTTTTGTGATTATGACCGTGAATCGATGTAGGTTAATAGTTTCCATTAACACAGAAGGGTGGGGTTGGGTAGAGGTGTATCACTATATCTGTGGTAGGGGTGGGGATGTGTATGTTTTTTTTGCATTTGTGACTGTAAATTAAATTTCAAGCTTTATTCTGAGTAAACAATCTTTATTTACGTGCTTGTTTGTTTTTATTTTAGAACTCTTCAGGGTTATTCAAAGTTCTTATCGTTAAAAATGTTCTAATTTTGCCCCCCAACATCAGATTGTTGCTTTCAAATGTTAAAGGGTATGTCCACCCTTAAAACACATTTTTTCCATATATGATTCCCCTGCTCCCCAGCCCAAAACCGCTCTATTTTTGATTCTTAGTTTGCGTTCCCCCCCAAACTTTACAATACTCCCTCTTTCCCCTCCGCCGCGCTGCCAGCAGGCCCCTCTGCCATGTGGCGGGGGAAGAGAGGAAGGTAGTCAAGTTCTTTGGGGCCCCTTTCTAAATTAAGAATAGAGCGGTGGATGGGCGGGCTGGGGGGACGGGGGGATTATTACTATAAAGGGTTTTCATGGTAGTGGGGAGTGAGGATAGCAAAAGCGGGAGCCTAGGTAGGGGAGAAGGCCTGCAGTACGCATGCCAACTTCTCCCAGAGGCCAGGGTAGGTCAGGCAGAGTCCTATATGAGCTCTGCGATCCTCCTGGTGGTTAGTTTTTTGGGACTTGTGGGGGGGGGTGTCTACAGAGAACCTATGGAGCTGGTAGTTAAGGTAAGATTAACTACACTACTGATGGGGCCAGTAGTGGGGGGGATTATAGTTTTGGGGGTGTGACATGCCCTTTAATAAGAATCTGATTAGGGGGGCTAAATTAGACACCATTTTACGATAAGAACTTTATTGAATCTCCCTGTTTTTTTGAAATTGTGTGTATGTTTGTTTAGGGTGTGTTTGTGTCAGAGAGACAAAGTGTGTAGTTAGTGTAAACTATTGGCACCCAATTGCAGATCTTAAGAAAGTGTCAGTGGGCTCCCTGGATTTCAAAATTCAGAAGGATCTGCCTCCTTTAGAAGTCTTTAGTGCAAACATTCCGTTTCTAATCTAAATTAATAAAGATGAACATATTCTACAAAAAAAGTCTCAGGTTGGTCAAGGAAAAATCTATGTTTAAACATGGGAGTGCCTACTAGAGGGGTGTGGGCCAACATTTTAACCAAGTATTTGTTGTGTCCTTGCCCACCATTTAGTTATAAAGCCTGGTTGGATAAAATGGTTGGCCACACAGCATAATTGGGTAAAATCATGGCAAAACTCTGAAAAATGGGTTGGCACCAGACTCTATAAATAGGTTGTCAGTTGGTAAAATAATTGGCTCTGATAAATGTTGCACCTAATCTGAAAAGCTTGGCAAAACCTCAACCAATGGTTTTTGCCCAGACATCTGTTTTTGCTTTCTAAGCTGGTGGGAGATGGATGTCGTTTCAAGGTACTTTCCTGGCTGCCTGCCTTCCTTCCATGCGTATTAAGGAGGAGAGACGCCCGGCTTGCAGAGTTACTCTCCACCACAGTGGACCTCCTAAGGTGTTACATCAACGTTGTGTAACATTACATGGGCCTGATCACTTCAATGTAGGCCTTACGCTTCCACTCCTGCCGCGGTGCCGGTTTAAGCCCATTTCCTCCTGACCACCCCCCCCCCCCACCACAACCACGGGGCAACATGGGCAATCTTGGGGGGCGTTTGTATATTACTGTCAAAGATTTCTTTTAAAGGATCACCTCGAGACTCGTAGCTCACCTCTTTAGTATACTGCAGATATTGGTCACTCGGCTTGATAAATGAATGTACAGTACATACGTACATTGGGACACAAACTAAACAACCAATTTAAAGGGAATATATGCCACACGCTGCCTTCTAGGTTCCTAGTGCCAATAACAACACGCCAGTCCATTCTACTCTACGCATAGAACGCTTCCCTTTCTAGGGACTGGATACCCCAACTCGCTCACAAAAATGCAATGGATGGACGTTGTGTTTATGAGGCATTCGCGGTCTCTTGCAGGGTCCTAATTGACACTACTTGGACTGCTCTTTTGCCATACTCTCGCCATCTTGACTGGATCGCCGCTGGTTCTTCCTGCTAGCCCACTTCCAGCACCTTCCATACGCGGACCCATCGTCCTCTTACTGGAAAGTTGAGGGAGTCCACCAAACCCAAGTAATATACCATATTAACTACTAAATGAGTGGACGCGGTAACTAGGGTCCCCGATCCGCGGTAATGATCGGTTTAGTTTTATGGTCTAATAATTATATAACTTCTTGGACAAATGCTGCACAGGATTTTACATCGGGTGGCCTGTGTCATTAATGTTACCAAGGAAGTGGGGTTTAAACCTTTTAGCCATAGTGAAACCTGGCAAATGATGTGTTCGCTCCCTCTGGTGGATCTATTCGGTATTTTCTATATGGAGATTAAATCTCTTCTATTAAAAAAAAAAGCTTAATAGACTTTGTATCATTAGGTATTTAAAAGGGCAAACACATTAACACACATGCCCCAGACTGTCCAAGGTCTGTAAACAGACACGTGTGAGATCCCCTGCATGTTCCAAGCTGATGAAGTATGACATACTGGAACTGGGAGGAAGGTAAGGAGTCAGCTATCACCCCCCATTGCCAATATGGGCGCAATAGATCCCGTTTTCAGTGCCAGGTGAGTCGGCTATTTGTGTCTCTATTTACTTAATGAGTTAATGTATTTCAGCATGATACCATCCATAGATCCACTTACTTAAGATATAAATCTAATAATTAAATAGGTTTAGATGTTTCCATGTAATAATGACCTTACTGAATCGTTTTTAATATTGAAGCTAAAAGATATCCCTAAAATCATTCAATCATTATGCTCCCCTTTCTGTTTCATGTTTCCCATGGTCCTTTGCTGCTGGTGATGTAAGCCCTTTCAAGTCTTTAAGGTTGGTGCCATTAAAGACTTGAACACGGGGAGGTGGTACCAAAAGCAGAGGATCTTGGGAATACATAGCTAGATAATAACTTTCTCTATACGGCGGTAGAAGCTGAAATAAGTATTCTTTTCTGTGTATAGTAGATTTATGTTTTTGTTATTGCATTATTTAAATTATGATATTATTAAGGTTATTGGATTTTTACAGATAGCCTTTATGGTTGTGGTAGGATACTACCAAAGCGGGAAGTTTATATGGTAAGGTGCTTGCACATAGCACACTGTAAATGGGTTTGCCATATGAGAAAATTCTGTTTCTGTGCAGCACACCACCAATAGGATGCAGGGAGAATATATGACGTTCACATGAATTTAGGAATCTTACATAGAAACTATTCCGTCAGCTAAAGCTACATTTGGTTTTCCACAAATCACACCCCTTATGCACTACAAGCTATATGATATAATATTCAATATATCTTAAAAATGAATGATGGGAGCACTACAGACTATAAAACAGTTCCAACTGACAGCCCAAATGGAGTTTGTATTTTTGCTTACTAAGTTATTCATATGCCCAAAGTTCAGCAGTGCAAAATCCATCCCAGTCCACTGGTGTACAGACATGCTGTTTAGGGAACAGCCTAAAAGAGGAAGTGACTGGGTTCCTGCTGTAGTGAAGAGTCCCTGGGGGGATACTACATTTTGTTAGGGATTTTATAGATTTTCTGTTACTGTGTCCCCCCACAGGGAAATTTCTGGTGACTTTATCATAACCGATTATTATTTTACTTATTTATATGTTTGTTATTTGTGCTCCCAGTCTTTTATAGCATTAATCTGGATTGAATTTACAGGGGAAGAGAACCGGTTCTCCTTCCACAGGCCATGATTCATTACAGTTTCCTGGACTACACAATGAAAGCAATGGAGAGTCCAAACATAGGACTCACTTTACACGCCTATTCCTGCCTGATGCCCTCACAACCCAGTAAAGTGATACCTGATGTAGATCTCTCCTACCTACACCTATAAATACCCGTCCTTATTATGGGATGTCCCTTTCCTTGTCCTTATTTTATTACTGGTTGCCTGTAAAGATCTTAAGGGTCTTGTGCCCTAAACCTACTCATTGACATGCACACCGTGTTCACAATACAGCATAAATATTCACAAGTGTGTGTGTGTCTTATCTCCAGTGTACTGGCTGACTGACTAAAGTGAACCATACATTAGATTTTATGTACAATCGGACATTTTCCCGATCTTATTATGCGCCATTAGTCGTAATATCAATTGTATTAACAATCAGGAAAGTCGACTTTTTAAGTCAATTGGTAAAATGATTATAGTGTTTTCTGGCGTTCCGATTAAATGTAACGTTACACATACGCACTGAAAATGGTTGCCACATGCGTTGGGATAGCAGACGCAGCACAACGCTGTCAGTGGGGACGGCTACATTCCCACCATTGGCTTGCTATGCCACAGGGCGATGGATCCCAAAACGTGATAGGAAATTGGGGCAGTGTGGCCTGGCCCTGTTGGTTCCATATATTGAGCAATATCAATCCATGACATTTACAGTTTGCCGGTGTTAACTGAGGCTGGATTACATTAAAACTTACCTACTGACATTTCTTCTATCAATGTCTAATTAGTGTAAGGGTTTAAACAACACCTAGGCCATCACATTAGAATGATTACTTGGCTCCAATACCCAATAAATAGCAACATGTTAGGTATTTGACTATTTACCACAGAACTACCATATTAGATAGATTCACACTTCCCCTTTTGTTTCCCAACAGCTGTGATCTGGACTGGAAACCTGGGTACGGTGGTTGCCTTCTCCTCGATTATCCAATGCGCCTTTCCTCACATAAAGGAGCTGATTTCTGACAGATCAGCTAATGCGACCAGCCCCAGTGAGTATTACAGCCTGAATGACACATGTGATGATACATTGAGGTAATATAAACATAGTTAAAGTAACTGTACACAGCACCGTCATAGCATTACTCATTAACAAAGAGAGGGATAAAGGATCCTTCTCAGTTCCGCTCTGTAACATACTTCCTATTACTGTACATGTATACCCTAATCACGGAGAATCACAACCATTAAGACCTATCAAGTAGCTCATTTCTTGGCCCATTTCCTACCAGACCTGTTATTATTTAATTAATATTACATAAAGATCATAATGTTTTTGAAGAAAATGCCAAACACGTAACTGTTCCCTAAGTAGATCAAACTCTCCAGTCTTTTAGGATTCCCAGAGTCCTCTGACGATCTATTAGTGAACATGCACCAGAGAAGTTTATTACCATGGCCCACCCTGGGACTCTTCAACACAGTGACGTCCTGGGTACGCGTTTGTGAGGTATTTTGTATATGGGATTCCAAACTGCATCGCGTAATCCAAACGCCTTACATTGCTTTGTAAAGAGGGAGAATAATATTTTTTCTCCCTTGAATCTATAATAGCCCTCTTTATACAGACATATCTTTGCCAGCTCTAGCAGGTTGCTGTCGGTATGTTTGCTACAAGCGGGGTTGCCAGGTCCTCACACCTGAGTGGGAGAGGTGTTGGTAGCGTTATTTGGCATTCCAGGGGTGGGGCTGCCATGTCCATTCATTGGATGATTTTTACGACTCGAGTTTTTGTCCCCACAGTCGGTACAATCTGGTCTCCTCTCCCATGAGGCAGAGTGAGCCTTTTGCTCAGGCGTCGCTCTGCCCTCAGAAGAGAGGCTTCCAGCAGCAGTAAAAAAATAGAAATAAATGAGAATTGCTTCCAGATGATGTTGCTGTGTTGGTTTCCTGATCTTGCCTCTGCTCTGCCTGCTGCATCACCTGGGTCCTGGCACAGTGAGTAAATCAACTTTTATATTACAATCACACTCACTGTGGGAAAATTTGTATTTACCTCAGTTACTTTGGCAACTTGTATGTACCAGTCACACTGTGGGCAAACTTGTATATACCAGTCACTGTGGGCACTTGTATAAACCAGTCACTGTGATTAACTTATATGTACCAGTTACTGTGAGCAAACTTGTATGTCCAGTACTGTGGGCAACCTGTATCAGTACCAGTGGGCAAACTTGTAAAAACTGGGGCTGACAGTTGTCTGGTGGACTGGGGGCTGACCTAACAGTGTCTGATAACTGGGGGCCTGCCTAAAAGTTCTGCTGAACTGGACATCTGGAGGTTCAGTAATCTCTCTCTGTTAATTTAGCCCTCCAGTTCAACAGATACGGTTAAGTCAGCCCCCCCAGTTCACCAGCCATGTTAAGTAAACCTGGCTGGTGACTGGAAGGCTGGCTAACAGTAACTGCTGAACAGAGGGCTGCTCTTACAGTGTCTGGTAACTGCATAGTTGCCATAGTCCCAGATTTACCAGGACAGTCCTGGATTTTAGGCTGCAGTCCGCATATTCTATCCCGGGGAAAGTCCAGAGTTTGGGAAAACCAGAACACTGCCTGACATTTGCCTGGATCGATCTATCCGATCGTAACACACCTTGGAAGTTGCACGTCTGAGTGTCGGCACTTACTCCTGATCTGCTGCCCTCTATGTGTGGAATTACGTCTCTGCATGATACATAGTAACATAGTATTAAGGTTGAATAAAGACATTCGTCCATCAAGTCCAACCTATTCACTTTTTTTTTTTTTTATTTTTTTTTTAACCCTACCTAACAGTGGGGGGGATATGGGGGGAGTGGACCACAGGACTACTCCTGAGGTGCCTGCGTCAGCGCCTGCGCAAATTGCTGAGTCTCCGTCGATGCTGAGTGAAGGAAGAGGGCCGAGAGCCAGAGTCCACGCACTGTCACTGTTAGTACAGTAAGTTCAGTTGAGCACAGCTTTTTTATGTCTTTCTTTCAACACTATCTATCTATTTATCTCTATATCTATCTATCATCAATCTCTATCTATATCTTATCTACTATCTCCTATATCTATCTATCTTTCTATATCTATCTATCTATCTCTATCTATCTCTCTATCTCTATATATATCTATCTAATCTTTTATCTACTATCTCTCTCTATATCTAATCTATCTATCCTAATCTATCTCTAAGCTATCTCTATCTATCTCTCTATCTATCTTCTATCTATCTATCTATCCATCTATCTATCTCTATCTATCTATCTTATCTCTATATATATGCTATCTCATATCTTTCTATCTATCTATCTTATCTATCTATATCTATCTATCTCATCTGATCTATCTATCTATCTATCTATCTTTCACTATCTGCTATCTATTAGCCTATCCTCTAATATAATAGATAGATAGATAGTGAAAGATAGATAGATAGATAGATAGATATAGAGATAGATAGATATAGAGATAGATAGATAGATAAAGATTAGATAGATATATATAGAGATAGATAGATAGATAGAGATAGATAGATAGATATAGAAATAGATAGATAGATATAGAGATAGATAGATAAATATAGATAGATTGATGATAGATAGATATAGAGATAAATAGATAGATAGATTGTGAAAGAAAGACATAAAAAAAGCTGTGCTCAACTGAACTTACTGTACTAACAGTGACAGTCTGCTTGGACTCTGGCTCTCGGCCTCTCTCCTTCACTTCAGCATCGCCGGGAGACTCAGCAATTTGCGCAGGCGCTGACGCAGGCACCTCAGGAGTAGTCCTGTGTTCCACTCCCCCCCATCATCCCCCCCCCTACGTTAGGTAGGGTTAAAAAAAAATAAATAAAAAAAAAAAAAAAGTGAATAGGTTGGACTTGATGGACGAATGTCTTTATTCAACCTTAATGGGGAGACTGGCAGAGAGACACTGCAGCTATTGTATTGCATAGGCTTTCCAATATATAGTAACAACATAGGGCGATTACACCCGACAATAGAAAGGGTCTAATGTGCCACTTCAAAGACGGAAATATTCAATGTTTGATGTAAACACGTGTGGTGATCGGAATGGTGTAGCCTTGGGTCTATTGATGATTTTTTTTTTCCCCTACACAATTATTTGTTTTGCATTTTTTTTAATTAAAGAGACACTTAACAGGATTTGTTAGTACATGAATATGTATCTATTATTCACTGGGAGGTGACATCATCAAAGTGGTGGGCAAGATGGAGTAAGGGGCAGACATGGCACGTGATTTAAGGACACAAAGTGTGGTTAGGGGGGTGTGGTGGAACAAAAAGGGGCATTCGGAGGCGGAGACTCTAGGTAACTTCAGGTCACGGGAGTTTGGGGTGATCTCACGGAATTGAGGGAGACCACCCACAAATCTGGGAGACCCCACAAATTCTGGGCACGGATACCTTCCTTTGTTGGTCGCAGACTGATACAAACCTGCCCAGGCCTCCTCAAACAGATTGTGAAGTCAGGAAACATAATTATTATGAAATGCTAGCTATTGATAAAGATCCCTATTACTCTTTCTTATATTGGTTTGCTTGCTGAACAGATATCAGTGTGGTTGCTGGGACACCTTCCAATATCACAAATTCTCTCTAATTGGTTTCATCCTGCAGCTATCTGATAGAAAGAAACTAAAAAGGATTGATGTAAGCTAATGAGAGCACCAGCAGATAATCAGTCCTATACATAGAGAGCGTATAGGTTGTAGTGAAATATAAAATAAGGGTTTGGCTCCCTCTGGTGGAACTATATTTTTACAAAGAATCTATGGAACAGGAGGCGCTGTAAAGCTGAAAATGATAAGCTTATAAACAGGCTATTGCAAAAGGCGAAAAGAGTGATTGTTTATTTAATATGCCATATCCAGTGAGCCAACCAATAATGGTTGGCTCACAGAGACTGATGAAATCATTGGCACAGACCCTAAAAATGGTGGGCACACAGATACTGGTAAATCATTGGCACAAGCACGATAATGGTTGGCACCCAGACTCTAAAAATGGTTGGCACACGATACTGGAAAATCATTGGCACAAACTCTGAAAATATCACCCAGACTCTAAATGTGTCCAACACAGCGCACTAGTCTACTGGGATAGTAAAGGGGAAACCATATCCTGACACAGCACACTAGTCTACTGGGTAGTAAAGGTGAAACCATGTCCTGACACAGCACACTAGTCTACTGGGATAGTAAAGGGGAACATGTCCTGACACAGTGCACTAGTCTACTGGGATAGTAAAGGGGAAAACCATATCCTGACACAGCGCACTAGTCTACTGGGATAGTAAGGGGAACCATGTCCTGACACAGCGCACTAGTCTACTGGGATAGTAAGGGGAAACCATGTCCTGACACAGTGCACTAGTCTACTGGGATAGTAAAGGGGAAAACAATCCTGACACAGCGCACTAGTCTACTGGGATAGTAAAGGGAAAACCATGTCTGACACAGCGCACTAGTCTACTGGGATAGTAAAGGGGAAAACCATGTCCTGACACAGTGCACTAGACTACTGGGATAGTAAAGTGGAAACCATGTCCGACACAGCGCACTAGTTACTGGGATAGTAAAGGGAAACCATGTCCTGACACAGCGCATAGTCTACTGGGATAAAAGGGGAAACCATGTCCTGACACAGCGCACTAGTCTACTGGGATAGTAAAGGGGAAACCATATCCTGACACAGCGCACTAGTCTACTGGGATAGTAAAGGGGAAACCATATCCTGACACACGCACACTAGTCTACTGGGAAGTAAAGGGAAAACCATGTCCTGACACAGCGCACACTAGTCTACTGGATAGTAAAGGGGAAACATGTCCGACACAGTGCACTAGACTAACTGGGATAGTAAAGTGGAAACCATGTCCCGACACAGCGCACTAGTCTACTGGGATAGTAAAGGGGAAACCATGTCCTGACACAGCGCACTAGTCTACTGGGATAGTAAAGGGGAAACCATATTGACACAGTGCACTAGTTACGGGATAGTAAAGGGGAACCATATCCTGACACAGTGCACTAGTCTACTGGGATAGTAAAAGGGGAAACCATATCCTGACACAGCCACTAGTCTAGGGATAGTAAAGGGGAAACCATATCCTGACACAGCACACTAGTCTACTGGGATAGTAAAGGAGAAACCATGTTACAACAAGCACACTAGTCTACTGGGATAGTAAAGGGGAACACATGTCCTGACACAGCGCAATAGTCTACTGGGATAGTAAAGGGGAAAACCATATCCTGACACAGCACACTAGTCTACTGGGATGTAAAGGAGAACCATGTTACAACAAAGCACACTAGTCTACTGGGATAGTAAAGGGGAAACCATGTCCTGACACAGCGCACTAGTCTACTGGGATAGTAAGGGGAAACCATGTCCTGACACAGCACACTAGTCTACTGGGATAGTAAAGGGGAAACCATATCCTGACACAGCGCACTAGTCTACTGGGATAGTAAAGAGGGAAACCATATCTGACACAGCGCACTAGTTACTGGGATAGTAAAGGGGAAACCATGTCCTGACACAGCACACTAGTCTACTGGGATAGTAAGGGGAAACCATGTCCTGCACAGTGCACTAGTCTACTGGATAGTAAAGGGGAAACCATGTCCGACACAGCGCACTAATTACTGGGATAGTAAAGGGAAACCATATCCGACACAGACACTAGTCTACTGGATAGTAAAGGGGAAACCATGTCCTGACACAGACACTAGTTACTGGGATAGTAAAGGGGAAACCATGATCCTGACACAGCGCACTAGTCTACTGGGATAGTAAAGGGGAAACCATGTCCTGCACAGCACACTAGTCTACTGGGATAGTAAAAGGGAAACCATATCCGACACAGCGCACTAGTCTACTGGGATAGTAAAGGGGAAACCATGTCCTGACACAGCACACTAGTCTACTGGGATAGTAAGGGGAAACCATGTCCTGCCACAGTGCACTAGTCTACTGGGATAGTAAAGGGAAACCATGTCCAGACACAGTGCACTAGTCTACTGGGATAGTAAAGGGAAACCATGTCCTGACACAGCGCACTAGTCTACTGGGATAGTAAAGGAGAACCATGTCCTGCCACAGTGCAACTAGTCTACTGGGATAGTAAAGGGGAAACCATATCCGGACACAGCACACTAGTCTAATGGGATAGTAAAGGGGAAACCATGTCCTGACACAGCACACTAGTCTACTGGATAGTAAAGGGAAACCAATTCCTGACACAGCGCACTAGTCAACTTGGGATAGTAAAGGGGAAACCATGTCCTGCCACAGTGCACTAGTCTACTGGGATAGTAAAGAGAAACCATGTCCTGACACAGTGCACTAGTCTACTGAATAGTAAAGGAGAACCATGTCCTGACACAGCGCACTAGTCTACTGGGATAGTATAGGAGAAACCATTTCCAGACACAGTGCACTAGTCTGCTGGATAGTAAAGGAGGAACCATGTCCTGACACAGTGCACTAGTCTAATGGTATAGTAAAGGAGAAACCAGTCCGACCAAGCACACTAGTCTACTGGGATAGTAAGGAGAAACTATTTCCAGACACAGCGCACTAGTCTACTGGGATAGTAAAGAGAAACCATGTTCACACAAAGCACACTAGTCTACTGGGATAGTAAAGGAGAAACCATGTCCTGCCACAACGCACTAGTATACTGGGATAGTAAAGGTGAAACCATGTCCTGACACAGCGCACTAGTCTACTGGGATAGTAAAGGAGAAACCATGTCCTGACACAGCACACTAGTCTACTGGGAAAAAAGGAGAACTCTGTCGACACAGACACTAGTCTACTGGGATAGTAAAGGAGAAACCATTTCCAGACACAGCACACTAGTCTACTGGGATAGTAAAGGAGAAACCATGTCCTGACACAGCACACTAGTCTACTGGTATAGTAAAGGAGAAACCATTTCCAGACACAGTGCACTAGTCTGCTGGGATAGTAAAGGAGAAACCATGTCCTGACACAGCGCACTAGTCTAATGGTATAGTAAAGGAGAAACCATTTCCAGACACAGCACACTAGTCTGCTGGGATAGTATAGGAGAAACCATTTCCAGACACAGTGCACAGTCTGCTGGGATAGTAAAGGAGAAACCATGTCCTGACACAGTGCACTAGTCTAATGGTATAGTAAAGGAGAAACCATTTCCAGACACAGCACACTAGTCTGCTGGGATAGTATAGGAGAAACCATTTCCAGACACAGTGCACTAGTCTGCTGGGATAGTAAAGGAGAAAACATGTTCCTGACACAGTGCACTAGTTTAATGTATAGTAAAGGAGAAACCATTTCCAGACACAGCACACTAGTCTACTGGGATAGTAAAGGAGAAACCATGTCCTGACACAGTGCACTAGTCTGCTGGGATAGTAAAGGAGAAACCATGTCCTGACACAGCACACTAGTCTACTGGGATAGTAAAGGAGAAACCATGTCCCCACACAGTGCACTAGTACTGGGATAGTAAAGGAGAAACCATGTCCTGACACAGCACACTAGTCTACTGGGATAGTAAAGGGTAAACGATGTCCTGACACAGCACACTAGTCTACTGGGATAATAAAGGAGAAACTATGTCCCGACACAGTGCACTAGTCTACTGGGATAGTAAAGGGGAAACCATGTCTCGACATAGCACACTAGTCTACTGGGATAGTAAAGGAGAAACCATGTCCCGACAGTGCACTAGTCTACTGGGATAGTAAAGGAGAAAACATGTCCCGACACTGCACTATTTACTGGGATAGTAAAGGAAAAACCATGTCCCGACACAGCACACTAGTCTACGGGATAGTAAAGGAGAAACTATGTCCCGACACAGTGCACTATTCTACTGGGATAGTAAGAGGAATCCATGTCCTGACACAGAACACTAATTAACTGGGATAGTAAAGGGGAAACCATGTCCTGACACAGCACACTAGTCTACTGGGATAGTAAAGGAGAAACCATGTCCTGACACAGCGCACTAGTCTACTGGGATAGTAAAGGGGAAACCATGTCCATACACAGCGCACTATTCTACTGGGATAGTAAAGGAGAAACCATATCCCAACACAGCGCACTAGTCTACTGGTTTAGTAAAAGGGGAAACTATGTCCCGACCAGTGCACTAGTCTACTGGGATAGTAAAAGGGAAACTATGTCCCGACACAGCGCACTAGTCTACTGGGATAGTAAAAGGGGAAACTATGTCCCGACACAGTGCACTAGTCTACTGGGATAGTAAAAGGGGAAACTATGTCCCGACACAGCGCACTAGTCTACTGGGATAGTAAAAGGGGAAACTATGTCCCGACACAGTGCACTAGTCTACTGGGATAGTAAAAGGGGAAACTATGTCCCGACACAGTGCACTAGTCTACTGGGATAGTAAAAGGGGAAACTATGTCGGACAATTAATGGTTGAAACACAGTATTGCAGGCCCCCCCGATGGCAGCCCTGAGGTCAGCTCTCCAAATCACCCGATACTATTAGGTCAGCCCTCCAAATCACCAAACACTGTTCGGTCAGCACTCAAGTTCAACAAACACGATTAGATCAGCTCTCCAAATCACCAGATACTGTTAGTTCAGCCCTCGAAATTACAAACACTATAGGTCAGCGTCTAAATCAGCAGTAATGTTAGTTCAGCCCCCCAGCTCACCAGACAGTGTCCGATCAGCCCTCCAGTTCCATAGTTGCCAACATTCTCCAAAAATTTCCAGAGACACATTTCAGAAATGAATGTGCCGCCCACAATTCTAGCCACGCCCACTTTCATAAAGGCAACACCAACTTTTAACAGTCACTGATTTAAAAAAAACATATTTATTTGTTGCTAGTCAGAGATAGATAGAGTAGATGATAGATAGATAGATAGACATAGAGATGATAGTAGAGATAGTAGAGATAGATAGAGAGAGATAGATAAGATAGACATAGAGATAGATAGGATAGAGATAGTGATAGTAGATAGAAGATAGACAGAGATAGTGATAGATAAGATAGATGAGATAGATAGATAGATAGATAGATAGATAGATAGATGATAGATAGATAGATAGATAGATAGATAGATAGATAGATAGATAGATAGATAGATAGATAGATAGATAGTAGATGGATGGATAGATAGATATAGATAGATAGTTGATAGATAGACAGATAGGATAGATGAGATAGAGATAGATAGATAGCAGATAGATAGAGAGATGATAGTAGTGATAGATAGAAAGACAGATAGATAGATGATAGATAGATAGATAGATAGATAGTGATACATACAGTGATAGAGATAGATAGATAATAGATAGATGATAGATAGATAGTAAAAGAAAGAAAGATAGATAGATAGATAGATATAGATAGATAGATAGAGATAGATAGATAGATAGTAGATATAGAGATAGATAGATAGATAGAGATAGAAAGAAGATAGAGATAGATAGATGAAGATGAAATTAGAGATATAGAGATAGATAGTGAAAGAAAGATAGATAGATAGATAGATAGATAGATAGTAGATAGAGAGATAGATAGATAGATAGATAGATAGATAGATAGATAGATAGATATAGTGATACATATATAGACATAGAGATATATAGATAGATCGATAGATATAAATAGTGATTGATAGATTGATAGATAGATAGATAGATAGAGAGAGAGAGATAGATGATAGGTAGATGATAAATAGATAGATGGATAGAGATAGAGTAGTATACATGCAGTAGATAGAGATAGATAGATAGATAGATAATAGATAGATGATATAAGTAATAGATAGTAGTGAAGATAGATAGATAGATATAAAGATAGATAGACAGATATAGAGATAGATAGATATAGAGATAGATAGATAAAGATTAGATAGATATATATAGAGATAGATAGAGATAGAGATAGATAGATGGATAGATAATAGATAGATAGATAGTGAAAGATAGATAGATAGATAGATAGATAGATAGATAGATAGATATAGAGATAGATAGATAGATAAAGATTAGATAGATATATATAGAGATAGATAGAGATAGAGATAGATAGATGGATAGATAATAGATAGATAGATAGTGAAAGATAGATAGATAGATAGATAGATATAGAGATAGATAGATATAGAGATAGATAGATAGATAAAGATTAGATAGATATATATAGAGATAGATAGATAGATAGAGATAGATAGATAGATATAGAAATAGATAGATAGATATAGAGATAGATAGATAAATATAGGATTGATGATAGATAGATATAGAGAGAAATAGATAGATAGATTGTGAAAGAAAGACATAAAAAAAAGCTGTGCTCAACTGAACTTACTGTACTAACAGTGACAGTCTGCTTGGAATTGGCTCTCGGCTCTCTCCTTCACTCAGCATCGCGGGAGACTCAGCAATTTGCGCAGGCGCTGACGCAGGCACTCAGAGTAGTCCTGTGTTCCACTCCCCCCCATCATCCCCCCCTACTGTTAGGTAGGGTTAAAAAAAAATAAATAAAAAAAAAAAAAAAGTGAATAGGTTGGACTTGATGGACGAATGTCTTTATTCAACCTTAATTACTATGTTACTATGTATCATGCAGAGACGTAATTCCACACATAGAGGGCAGCAGATCAGGAGTAAGTGCCGACACTCAGACTGTGCAACTTTCCAATGTGTTACGATCGGATAGATCGATCCAGGCAAAATGTCAGGCAGTGTTCTGGTTTTCCCAAATCTCTGGACTTTCCCCGGGACATTAGAATAGCGGGACTGCTACCTAAAATCCAGGACTGTCCTGGTAAATCTGGGACTATTGGCAACTATGCAGTTCACCAGACACTGTAAGAGCAGCCCTCCTGTTCAGCAGTTACTGTTAGGCCAGCCTTCCAGTTCACCAGCCAGTGTTTACTTAACATTGGCTGGTGAACTGGGGGGGCTGACTTAACCGTATCTGTTGAACTGGAGGGCTAAATTAACAGAGAGCTGACCTTACTGAACCTCCAGATGTCCAGTTCAGCAGACACTTTTAGGTCAGCCCCCCAGTTTATCAGACACTGTTAGGTCAGCCCTCCAGTCCACCAGACACTGTCAGCCCTCCAGTTTTTTACAGTTTGCCCACTGTGACTGATACAGGGTTGCCCACAGTTACTGGTACATACAAGTTTGCTCACAGTAACTGGTACATATAAGTTTACTCACAGTGACTGGTTTATACAAGTTTGCCCACAGTGACTGGTATATACAAGTTTGCCCACAGTGTGACTGGTACATACAAGTTTGCCCAAAGTAACTGGTACATACAAATTTTCCCACAGTGAGTGTGACTTGTACATATAAAAGTTTGATCTTACTCACTGTGCCAGGACCCAGGTGATTGCAGGCAGGCAGAGCAGAGGCAAGATCAGGAGAAACACACACAGCAACATCATCTGGAAGCAATTCTCATTTATTTCTATTTTTTTACTGCTGCTGGACGCCTCTCTTCTGAGGGCAAGAGCGACGCCTGAGCCAAAAGGCTCACTCTGCCTCATGGGAGAGGCAGACCAGATTGTACCGACTGTGGGGACAAAATCCTGAGTCGCTAAAATCCCATCCAATGAATGGACATGGCAGCCCCACCCCTGGAATGCCAATAACGCTACCACACCCTCTCCCACTCAGGTGTGAGGAATACCTGGCAACCCTGTCTGTAGCAAACAGTACCAGACAGCACCTGCTAGAGCTGGCAAGATATGTCTTGTATAAAGAGGGCTATTATAGATTCAAGGGAGAAAAAATATTATTCTCCCTCTTTACAAAGCACTGGTAAGGCCTCGTTTGGATTACGCGATGCAGTTTTGGAATCCCATATACAAAATACCTCACAACCGTTTACCCCAGGACTGTCACTGTTTGAAGAGTCCCAGGGTGGGCCATGTAATAAACTCTCTGGTGCATTGTTCACTAATAGATCGTCAGAGGACTCTGGGACATCCTAAAAGACTGGAAGAGTTTGATCTACTTAGGGAACAGTTTACGTGTTTGGCATTTTTCTTCAAAACATTATGTAACTTTATGTAATAATATTAATTAAATGAATAACAGGTCTGGTAGGAAATGGTGCCAAGGGAAATGAGCTACTTGAATAGGTCTTAATGGTTGTGATTATTCCTGTGATTAGGGTATACATGTACAGTAATAGGAAGTAATGTTACAGATGGCGGAACTGAGAATGGATCCTTTATCCCTCTCTTTGTTAATGAGTAATGCTATGACGGTGCTGTGTACAGTTACTTTAACTATGTTTATATTACCTCAATGTATTCATCACTGTGTCATTCAGGCTGTAATACTCACTGGGGCCTGGTCGCATTAGCCTGATCCTGTCAGGAAATCTAAGCTCCTTTATGTGAGGAAAAGGCGCATTGGAATATCGAGGAGAAGGCAACCACCGTACCCCAGGTTTCCAGTCCAGATCACAGCTGTTGGGAAACAAAAGGGGAAGTGTGAATCTATCTAATATGGTAGTTCTGGTAATATAGTCAAATACCTAACATGTTGCTATTTGATTGGGTATTGGAGCCAAGTAATCATTCTAATGTTTGATTGGCTCTAGGTGTTGTTTAAACCCTTACACTAATTAGACATTTGATAGAAGAAATGTCAGTAGGTAAGTTTTAATGTATATCCAGCCTCAGTTAACACCGGCAAACTGTAAATGTCCATTGGATTGATATTGCTCAATATAATGGAACCAACAGGGCCAGGCCACACTGCCCCAATTTCCTATCACGTTTTGGGATCCAATCGCCATGTGCCCATAGCAAGCCAATGGTGGGAATGTAGCCGTCCCCACTGACAGCGTTGTGCTCCGGTCTGCTATCCCAACGCATGTGGCCACCATTTTCAGTGCGTATTGTGTACGTTACATTTAATCGGAACGCCAGAAAACACTATAATCATTTTACCAATTGACTTAAAAAGTCGACTTTCCTGATTGTAATTACAATTGATATTACGATCTAATGGCGCATAATAAGATCGGGAAAATGTCCGATTGTACATAAAATCTAATGTATGGTCACCTTTAGTCAGTCAGCCAGTACACTGGAGATAAGACACACACACACTTGTGACTATTTATGCTTGTATTGTGACACGGTAGGTGCATGTCACATAGAGTAGGTTTAGGGCACAAAGACCCTTAAGATCTTTACAGCAACCAGTAATAAAATAAGGACAAGGAAAGGGACATCCCATAATAAGGACTGGGTATTTGTATAGGTTGTAGGTAGGAGAGATCTACATCAGTGTATCACTTACTTGGGTTGTGAGGGCATCAGGCAGTGAATAGGCGGTAAAGTGATCCTATGTTTGGACTCTCCATTGCTTTCATTGTGTAGTCCAGGAAACTGTAATGAATCATGGCCTGTGGAACGGAGAACCTGATTCTCTTCCCCTGTAAATTCAATCCAGATTAATGCTTCATAAAAAGACTGTGCAGCAAATAACAACCATGTAAAATAAGTAATAATAATAATCGGTTATGATAAAGTCACCAGAAATTTCCCCGTGTGTACACATTAACAGAAAATCTATAGAATCCCTAACTAAATGTAGTTATCCCCCCAGGGATCTTTCACTACAGCAGACAACCCAGTCACTTCCTCTTTTAGGCTGTTCTGTTAGTAATGGAGCGAGAGGAAGCAGTTCTTTCATCTCACCCTGTGTGGAGCAAACTGAGCATGTCTGTACCCAGTGGACTGGGATGGATTTTGCACTGCTGAACTTTGGCATATGAATAACTTAGTAAAGCAAAAAATACAAATCTCCATTTTCTGGGCTGTCAGTTTGGAAAATGTTTTATAGTCTTTTTTTATAGTGCTCCCATCATTCATTTTTAATATAATATTGAATATTTATATCATATAAGCTTTTAGTGCATTAAGGGGAGATTTATGTAAAACCAAATGTTAGCTTTAGCTGACGGAATAGTTTCTATGTAGATGTCCTAAATTCATGTAACATCATATACTTTCTCCCTGCTCCTATTGGTGGTTTGGCTGCACAGAAAACAGAATTTTCTCATATGGCAACACCATTTACAGTGTGCTATGTGCAAGCACCTTTACCATATAAACTTCCTGCTTGGTAGTATCCTACCACAACCATAGAGGCTATCTGTAAAAATCCAATAACCTTAATAATCATAATTTAAATTAATGCAATAAACAATAGAATTAACATCTAAGAATACATTCATTTCAGCTTCTACCCCGTATAATAAAGTTATTATCTGCTATGTTTTATTCCCAAGATCCTCTGCTTTTGGTACCACCTCCCCGTGTTCCAAGTCTTTACTTGGCACCAACCTTAAAGACTTGAAAGGGGCTTACATCACCAGCAGCAAAGGACCATGGGAAATATGAAACAAGAAAGGGAGCATCAATGATTGAATGATTTTGAGGGTATCTTTTAGCTTTCAAATATATAAAACAGATTCAGTAAGGTCATTATTACACGGGGAAACATCTAAACCTATTTAATTATTAGACTTTAATTATCCTTTAAGTAATGTGATCTTATGGATGGTATCATGCTGAATTACATTAAACTCCATTAAAGTAAATAGAGACACTAATAGCGACTCACCTGGCACTGAACACGGATTCTATTGCACCATATTGGCACTGGGGGGTATAGCTGCTCCTTACCTTTCCTTTCCAGCTTTGTCATGATCTCATCAGCTTGGAACATGCAGGGGATCTCCACTGTCTGTTTACAGACCTGGCACAGTCTGGGGCATGTGTGTTAAATGTGTTTAGCCCTTTTAAATACCTAATGATACAAAGTCTAATGCTTTTTAATAGCAAGAGAATTTAATCTTCATTAGAAAATACCGAATAGATCCACCAGAGGGAGCGAAAACCTCATTTTCAGGTTCACTAATGGCTAAAAAGGTTAAACCACACTTCCTTGTGTAACATTAATGACACAGGCACCCGATGTAAAATCCCTTGCTTGCAATTTGTCCAAAGTTAATATTATTATTAGACTATAAACTAAACCGCGTTCATTACGGGATATTGACCCTTTAGTTACCGCTCCACTAACTTTAGTTAGTTTTATTGTATTATGTTGGGTTTTTATTCTGTTTTTCTAGTATTGAATGATCACTTTGCCAGGTGGCAGGCATCCTCCTTTCCAAGTACAGGGACATGGGGTGGGATGGCGGTCAGAACAAGCGTCACCCTGGGCAGTAACAGAGCATCGTCATTGGCCCTGCAAACCCGGAATGCCCATAACCACGTCCATCCATTGCATCTTTTGTGAGCGAGTTGGGTATCCATTCCTAGAAAGAACGTTCATGCAGTGTAGATGGACTGGCTTGTGTTTGTTTATTGGCCTAGAACTAGAAGCGATGGTGATATATTCCATTTAATGGGTTTAGTTGTTTTCCCAATATACAGTATGTACTTGTCTTCCATTTTATCACAGCCAGTGACAATATCTGCAGATATTAAGGGTGAGCTACAGTCTCTGGTTGATCTTTAAATAAATCTTTGACATGTAAATATCATAACTCCCCCCACGTTGCACCATGTCTGTGCCCCAGTTGTGTGTGTGGGGGGGGGGTAAGAAAAATGGTCTTACCGGCACCGAGAGTGGAAGCGTAAGTGCCATACATTGAAGTAGATCAGGCCCATGTAATTTACACAACGTCTGATGTCACTCCTTAAGGCAGTCCACTGTGGTGTGAGTAACTCTGCAAGCCTGGTGCTGTCTCTCCTCCTTTAATCGGCATGAAGGAAGGCAGCAGCCAGGAAGGACCTGAAAACGAATCCATCTCCATCCAGCAGCCAGCGACAAACAGTGTCGTGTGCAAACCATTTATAGAGTGTGTGCCAATGATTTTACCAGATTGGGTGCCAACTATTTATCAGAGGTTTCTGCCAATTATTTTACCAGTATCTGTGTGCCAACCATTTATTAGATCTGTGGTGCAACCATTTATCAGAGTTTTGCCAATGATTTTACCAATACTGTGTGCCAACCTATTTATCAACCAGGCTCTAATAAATGGTTGGCAGGACACACAATACTGGTAAAATCGTTGGCCACACCCTCTAGTAGGCCACTCCCATGTTAAAATAGATTTTCCTTGCCCCTAGACTTTTTTCTGTATGAATAATGTTCCCTTTTATTAATTTAGATTAGAAACGGAAATGTTTGCCACAAGACTTTAATAGCAGATCCTTTGACATTTGAAATCGAAGCCCAACTGACACTTTCTTAAAGATCTGCACTTGGGTCCAAGGTTACACTAACTACACACTTTGTCTCTCTGACACAAACACACACTAATACACAAACAATACACACAATTTCAAAATAAACAGGGAGATTCAATAAAAGTTCTTATCGTTTAAAATGGTGCTAATTTAGCCCCAACTAATCAGATCTTATTTAAAGGGCATGTCCACCCCCAAAACTATAATCCCCCCCACTACTGGCCCCATCATGTAGTGTAGTTTAATCCTTACCTCACATCCCAGCTCCATAGGGTTCTCCTGTAGACCCCCCCCCCCAGTCCCAAAACTAACCACCAGGAGGATAGCAGAGTCCATATAGGACTCTGCTCCTACTGGCCTCTGGAGAAGTTTGGCATGCGTACTGCAGCCCTTCTCCCCCTCCATCTCCTCCGTTTGCTATCCCTCCCCCTACCATAAAACCCTTTATATGTAATAATCCCCCCGTCCCCCCAGCCCCAACCGCTCTATTTTTAATTTTAGAAAGGGCCCCAAACTTGACTTACCTTCCCTCTTTCCCCCGCCACAATGGCAGAGGGCCTGGCAGCGCGGCGGAGGAAAGAGGGGAGGTAAGTAAAGTTTGGGGAACTTTCTAAGAATAAAAATAGAGCGGTTGGGGCTGGGGGGACAGGGGGAATCATATATGGAAAATGTTTTTAAGGGTGGACATACCCTTTAACATTTGAAAGCTAACATCTGATTGGTTGGGGCAAAATTAGCACCATTTTTAACGATAAGAACTTTTGAATAACCCTGAAAGTTCTAAAATTACAAAATAAAAGCACGTAAATAAAGATGTGTTTACTCAGAATAAAGCTTGAAATTTAATTTTACAGTCACAAATGCAAAAACATACCTCCCCACCCTACACAGAATATAGTGATACACCTCTAACCCAACCCACCCTTCTGTGGTAATGGAAACTATACCTACATCGAACGGTCATAATCACAAAAAACATTTGCCTAAACCCAACAGACACAGGTAAACACACCTACTGGTACAGTCTATAACTACCTTTACAATTATACATAAATGACAAAACACCCCAACCTAGTGAATACGTTTCTATAAGGGAGGATGGTGCTAGGGTTGGGTTGAAGGCAGTATAGTTCTTCTTTAAACTAGGATGTATTTTAGCCAATTAAAACTCTTGTTTTTTTAATTTGAGCACAAATTCTATTGGTCCTGGGCCCCATTAACTTATTCCCACTGGGAATTATCTATCTGGTGGACACATTTAAATGAAATAAATTGTTTAGATATTTATCTTTACACACAGATCCTGATACCATGAAGTCTATAACTAAGATGGAATATCCCCTTTCCAACCATAGTCTAATCCCCATATTACACAGGGAAATATAAAGGGAAAGGAAAATCCAGACACAGATGTTTGTTTTATTATGATTTTATTCATTGTTTTATTTTTACACTAACCTAACACCCACCCCCATGTCCCAAATTGAGAGTTGATCCAGAGGAAGGCAAAAAAACCCATAAGGGGGGAAAATTCCTTCCTGACTCCCTGTGGCAATCGGAATGAATCCCTGGATCTACTGTGTCAGGACATGGTTTCTCCTTTACTATCCCAGTAGACTAGTGCGCTGTGTCAGGACATGGTTTCACCTTTACTATCCCAGTATACTAGTGCGTTGTGGCAGGACATGGTTTCTCCTTTACTATCCCAGTAGACTAGTGTGCTTTGTTGGAACATGGTTTCTCCTTTACTATCCCAGTAGACTAGTGCGCTGTGTCTGGAAATAGTTTCTCCTTTACTATCCCAGTAGACTAGTGTGCTGTGTCAGGACATGGTTTCTCCTTTACTATACCATTAGACTAGTGCACTGTGTCAGGACATGGTTTCTCCTTTACTATCCCAGCAGACTAGTGCACTGTGTCTGGAAATGGTTTCTCCTATACTATCCCAGTAGACTAGTGCGCTGTGTCAGGACATGGTTTCTCCTTTACTATTCCAGTAGACTAGTGCACTGTGTCAGGACATGGTTTCTCCTTTACTATCCCAGTAGACTAGTGCACTGTGGCAGGACATGGTTTCCCCTTTACTATCCCAGTTGACTAGTGCGCTGTGTCAGGATATGGTTTCCCCTTTACTATCCCAGTAGACTAGTGTGCTGTGTCAGGACATGGTTTCCCCTTTACTATCCCAGTAGACTAGTGTGCTGTGTCAGGATATGGTTTCCCCTTTACTATCCCAGTAGACTAGTGCACTGTGGCAGGACATGGTTTCTCCTTTACTATCCCAGTAGACTAGTGCGCTGTGTCAGGACATGGTTTCCCCTTTACTATCCCAGTAGACTAGTGCACTGTGTCTGGACATGGTTTCCCCTTTACTATCCCAGTAGACTAGTGCACTGTGGCAGGACATGGTTTCCCCTTTACTATCCCAGTAGACTAGTGTGCTGTGTCAGGACATGGTTTCCCCTTTACTATCCCAGTAGACTAGTGCGCTGTGTCAGGATATGGTTTCCCCTTTACTATCCCAGTAGACTAGTGTGCTGTGTCAGGACATGGTTTCCCCTTTACTATCCCAGTAGACTAGTGCGCTGTGTCAGGACATGGTTTCCCCTTTACTATCCCAGTAGACTAGTGTGCTTTGTTGTAACATGGTTTCTCCTTTACTATCCCAGTAGACTAGTGTGCTGTGTCAGGATATGGTTTCCCCTTTACTATCCCAGTAGACTAGTGTGCTGTGTCAGGATATGGTTTCCCCTTTACTATCCCAGTAGACTAGTGCACTGTGTCAGGATATGGTTTCCCCTTTACTATCCCAGTAGACTAGTGCACTGTGTCAGGATATGGTTTCCCCTTTACTATCCCAGTAGACTAGTGCGCTGTGTCAGGACATGGTTTCCCCTTTACTATCCCAGTAGACTAGTGCGCTGTGTCGGGACATGGTTTCCACTTTACTATCCCAGTAGTCTAGTGCACTGTGTCAGGACATGGTTTCCCCTTTACTATCCCAGTAGACTAGTGCGCTGTGTCAGGACATGGTTTTCCCTTTACTATCCCAGTAGACTAGTGTGCTGTGTCAGGATATGGTTTCCCCTTTACTATCCCAGTAGACTAGTGCGCTGTGTCAGGATATGGTTTCCCCTTTACTATCCCAGTAGACTAGTGCGCTGTGTTGGACACATTTAGAGTCTGGGTGATATTTATCAGAGTTTGTGCCAATGATTTTACCAGTATCTGTGTGCCAACCATTTTTTAGAGTCTGGGTGCCAACCATTTATCAGTGCTTGTGCCAATGATTTTACCAGTATCTGTGTGCCAACCATTTATTAGGGTCTGTGCCAATGATTTCATCAGTCTCTGTGAGCCAACCATTTATTGGTTGGCTCACTGGATTATGGGGCATATTAATAAACAATCACTCTTTTCGCCATTTTGCAATAGCCTGTTTATAAAGCTTATCATTTTCAGCTTTACAGCGCCTCCTGTTCCATAGATTCTTTGTTAAAAATATTAGTTCCACCAGAGGGAGCCAAACCCTTATTTTATATTTCACTACAACCTATACGCTCTCTATGTATATGACTGATTATCTGCATGGTGCTCTCATTAGCTTACATCAATCCTTTTTAGTTTTCTTTCTATCAGATAGCTGCAGGATGAAACCAATTAGAGAGAATTTGTGATATATGGAAGGTGTCACCAGCAACCACTGATATCTGTTCAGCAAGCAAACCAATATAAGAAAGAGTAATAAGGGATCTTTATCAATAGCTAGCATTTCATAATAATTATGTTTCCTGACTTCACAATCTTGTTTAGAGAGAGGCCATGGGCAGGTTTGTATCAGGTCTGCGACCAACAAAGGAAGGTATCCGTCCCAGAATTTGTGGGGGTCTCCCAGATTTTGTGGTGGTCTCCCTCAATTCCGTGAGATCACCCCAAACTCCCGTGACCTGAAGTTACCTAGAGTCTCCGCCTCCGGAATGCCCCTTTTTGTCCACCACACCCCCTAACCACACTTTTGTGCCTTAAATCACGTGCCATGTCTGCCCCTTACTCCATCTCTGCCCACCACTTTGATGATGTCACCTCCCAGTGAATAATAGATACATATTTCATGTACTTAACAAATCCTGTTAAGTGTCTCTTTAATTAAAAAAAAATGCTAAAACAAATAATTGTGTAGGGGAAAAAAAATCATCAATAGACCCAAGGCTACACCATTCCGATCACCACAACGGTTTACATCAAAGCATTGAATATTTCCGTCTTTGAAGTGGCACATTAGAACCCTTTCTATATGTCGGTGTAGTCGCCCTATGTTGTTACATATATATTGTGAAAGCCTATGAAATACAATAGCTCAGTGTCTCTCTGCCAGGTCTCCCCCGCACATTGTTAAAGGTGAATGACTAACTCGAAAAAAAAGATTGTGCCAAGACAAGAATATCCCTCTAAGGAATTAGTTTATTATTACTAAGCCATCATCTTATATACTAACCTAGGGCTGTAAATATGCACCAACGCATTTCGCTGCTTCACAATGTGGGAAGGATGGAGGAGTTGGGCGCGAGGTTTGCTAGTTATAGATAATGTAAGCATGGTTAGTGAGCAAGAACCAAGAAACTGCAGATGGGCAGCAATTTATCATTTGTACAGATGCACCGTGACATATGTGCTCCATATACTGATAGATTGTCCGAAGGTTCGCCATTTTGATCAGTAATGTATACTAAAACCCCTTTGGTTATGATGTATGCCAGTGTGCAGATAATATGATATTGTATGGGGCCCAGGAATGGGAATTTGGTTTGGATAGTTGGTCAGGAGCCAGGTTTGGGCTAAAATCTTCCAGTGTGTATCTGGCCAGAGGAAACAGGAACTGACTATGAAGATGTGTTTTTCTCCATATTTCCACCCTAATTTAGACTGTCCTTCCTCCTTGTCTATACAGCAAATACATCCCCGGGACACTGTATGTTCTGCAAAGGGTTCTAAATGTGCAGTAAACACAACTTACTGCTAAACAGGAACTTAATCAATGCTGTTCCCATATGGGGCCTGAACCAGTATCTACATCATTAAAAAGTCTACTTACCTAAACCATAAGTTGGATTCCTCTTTATTACCAATCCTCTTCTGTGGATGAACCTTTTTTTATAGCTATTCACTTCTATGGAGGCCATCACTGATATTGCATAGTTTTTATAAGTGCAAAATGTTCAGCGTTTGGTTGTCCTTTAGGCAGGTTACTACTTTTTAAATCCTAGACTACATACAGTAGCTATGAACCTAAACTAGAAACCAAAACCTGCCATAGAACATGTCTGATTGTCCTGGGTACCTGATGTGCCAGTTTCCTATTGGTCAGTTAGTAGTGACAACCGGAGCATGTACAGAATATCTACCCTTGCTGACATCAGCTTCCCAGGTCCGAATTCGTATGGAGATTCGTAAGAGAAGAAAGACAGTACAGATCCCGAATACTCAATGTTACTTACATATGTATTCTATTTCTTATATAGCGCTATATATTTCACAGAACATTACATTTATTTAATCCATTCATATCAGGCCCTGCCCCAAAGAGCTTACAATCTAATGACTTACAAAACCCTTTCAGTAGGTCTATAGGATTGTAAGGGAAACCAGAGTGTCTGGGGAAAACCCTCAGGGAGAACATACAAAATTCTTGCAGACATGTCCAAGGGAGGATTCGAACCCAGGACTTGAGGTCCATATTCAGCACCCTACAGTATCGGAAACTTCCGGCTGTACAATACCATGCAGTACTAGAGTACCACAATGGTATTGTACAGGTCCGATCTCTGCTCGAAAAATTCCAATCTTTAAAAGCGTACCACAAAATAAAGATACCGTGTCTTTATACAGTATATACGGCCCCCAGCGCTGCAAGGCATCACTGTTAATTTAACCACAAATCACCGTCCATCCTGCCCAATTTATGCCTCTTCTCAAAATGTTTCCCTGGGTCTTTATTACAGTATTTCCACACTGACGCTGGCCTACTGCTAATTCTAATTAACAATGAAATAAATAATGTGTAAATATCCATTGATGGGGAACTCTGGATATTTATATTAATTTAAAGCTGTAAATAAAGTTGTACAGTTTCTATGTGACAGAGTTTTCCGTGGTGTACGGTGCATTGTACGGTGAACATTCATTTGCTACAGGTCTGTCTGGAACCCAGCCAGGATATACATTTACTGCATGGAACCAGCTGTCCAGACTACGGGGATCCCACATCGATCACATAGCCAAATCCCAGAGTAAACAAGCCTCCCTCATACATTGCGCTGTTGTCTGTGGGAAAAGGTGGATATTTAGACCCCCAAGTGTTCACTTTGCCACTAAATGCAAGAAATACTCCACAAGGCTGTTATCTAGTGAAAATGGTGAATGATATTTGAGTGTTAGAAATAAGATGAAGATTGGGGTCACTTTAAGGTATCTGTTCAATTGACGACCATATCCCTATACAGATGTACCTCAGTGACGCTATCTCTCTACTATTGGACATCTACCATTGGACATCTACTACTGGACATCTACTATTGGACATCTACCATTGGACATCTACTACTGGACATCTACCATTGGATACTTCAGGGATCCATAAAACAAGAGGGTCACTTGGATGTCTCCCATATAAGTCATTACGGTTAATTACAAAGAATTAGTTGTGATATTAAAGCCGCAGATATTATTTTAAAGCAATAAAACAGGATCCAATTGTATCAATGAAAACATCTGGAAATGAAATAAATGTCCACACACTGTCTGTTTAGTGGGATGTCTCATCCAAGACACAGCCAGACTTGGCCAAAGACACAGCCAGACTTGTAGCCTTCCATGTGTATTGAAATTTCAATTCCATGCACAGGGCTTTCAGAGGATGCTGGGAATTTTAGATAACCTTGATATGAGATGTAAACATGTAATTTATCTTTCTTTAATTCCATCCTCTGACCACGCAATCGGCTGGACTACACAATCGGCTGTGATTTACCAGCAGGTCCAATTGCCCGTTCGTCCAATTCTGGACAAAAGGGCAACCAAACTCATTCACGGCCGCCCTCAACCACGCCATGCAATATTTACGGCAGACCAACTGATAAACACCACTATGTATCCGTCGGTTGTCTGAAAATATTGTATGGTGTGTACCCAGCATAAGATACCAAACTTAAAAGTCAGAGCAAGGTCTCTGTGTTTGCTGATAACAAAAAACTTTTTAGGTGATTAGAAACTTCGAATGTTGTCAAAATGGGCAGCAGAATGGCAGATGAGATTCAATGTTGATAAATGGAAGATGATGCATTTGGGGTTTAATAATCCTTGTGTTTCCTATGCAATAAATGGGTCTGTGCTAAGTGAAAAAGATTGGGGGTTTTAAGGCGGGTACACACCATACAATTCTTCCTCAAGGCCGACTGATCAAGGCTTCCGACTGGTCGGCCATGAGGAAGGACTGTTGGTCGCGGCAAAAGCAGCTGTGTCCGACAGTAAGCCACGACCAATTGTGTGGTTCATAGTGGACCACACTATCAGTCATGGTTTTCCAACCCGTCCAATCATGCTTTCGTCCGGTTCGGACAAAGGAATAGTCGGCGATCATTCGGAGACGCCATACAATAATTCGCCCATACTGAACGAAACACTGAAATGTCTGTCAGTTGGGCTGAATTATTGTATAGTGTGTAGCCAGCTTTAGTAGATAACAGATTTACAAACAATGCCAGGCAGGCACGGCTAGAGCTAGCAAGATATTGTCTTGTATAAAGAGGGGAATAGATTCAAGAGAGAAAAATATTATTCTCCCTCTTTACAAGGCACTGGTAAGGCCTCATTTGGAATATGCGGTGCAGTTTTGGGATCCCATATACAAAAGGGACATCTTGGATGGAGTTCAGAGAAGGGCAACTAAATTAATAAAGGGAATGGAGGGGCTTGAATATATGAGTAACTTACTTTAGAAATCCAGCAGCTTGCTCGCTCGCTTGGTGCCGGTGAGCAAGCGTCCGTCGGTGCATCTTACAGGGAGCGAGCGAGCGAGCGAATGGCTGACAGATTTCTATTAAGTAAGTTGCTGACTCGAGTATAAACCGAGGTCGGGTTTTCAGACTGATTTTACAGCCTGAAAACCTTGGTTTATGCTCAAGTATATACAGTAATATTGAGAAATACCAGTATTAATATATATATATGTATTTCTGGTTGGTACGGGGATACTATATAATATTGAGAATTACTGGTATTAATACATATACTGTAGTTCTAGTTGGTACAGGGATACTATATAATATTGAAAATTACTGGTATCAATACATATACTGTAGTTCTGGTTGGTACAGGGATACTATATAATATTGAGAATTACTGGTATTAATACATATACTGCAGTTCTGGTTGGTACAGGGATACTATATAATATTGAGAATTACTGGTATTAATACATATACTGCAGTTCCGGTTGGTACAGGCATACTATATCATATTGAGAATTACTGGTATTAATACATATACTGCAGTTCTGGTTGGTACAGGGATACTATATAATATTGAGAATTACTGGTATTAATACATATACTGTAGTTCTGGTTGGTACAGGGATACTATATAATATTGAGAATTACTGGTATTAAAACATATACTGTAGTTCTGGTTGGTACAGGCATACTATATAATATTGAAAATTACTGGTATTAATATATATACTGTAGTTCTGGTTGGTACAGGGATACTATATAATATTGAGAATTACTGGTATTAATATATATACTGCAGTTCTGGTTGGTACAGGGATACTATATAATATTGAGAATTACTGGTATTAATACATATACTGTAGTTCTGGTTGGTACAGGGATACTATATAATATTGAGAATTACTGGTATTAATACATATACTGTAGTTCTGGTTGGTACAGGGATACTATATAATATTGAGAATTACTGGTATTAAAACATATACTGTAGTTCTGGTTGGTACAGGGATACTTTCCGATTGCCATTTGGAGTCAGGAAGAATTATTTTTCCATCATACTGTTTTTTTTGGGGGGGGGGGGGGTGTTCTTGGTTTTTTTTTCATTCCTTTAGATCAACTGTTAGGTAGGGTTCATGGGTAGACTAAAGAGGTTGGACTAGATGAACTGGACTAGATGAACATCTTTATTCAACCTCCAGAACTATATTAATATATTTGTGAAAAGATCCTCCTATGCTCCTTTAAGAATCTCTAAGGGGAGACTTACACAGACACACAGATAAAGAGCCATACATTGGTTTATCCCATAGGGACAGTATCCTGTTGCACATCAGTTAACAAAGAGTATTACAGTGCTGACACCGCAGTAAAGAGGAAACATTATCCTCTCTTTAAAGTTCGTATGTTTATCTATTCAAGACATCTGCTTACTGACCCCTAAGTAGGTACCCTCCAGTAGATTGGTCTTGTAAACACGCCGATAATTGGCCTGTGTATGGGCACTTTATCGGGTGAAACGGCCGCTCGTTTGGAGATCCGCCCAGTGGATCGGGGAACGATCTCCGAACAAAGGGGCCAATAAAGTGCCCATACACAGGCCGATTATCGGCTGAAACGGCCGTTCGTACAAATCGTGCGTCGCGGGTCGGCACCCGCGATTGCACGTGTGTACAAACCTTAACGTCTTATTGCACAGTACTGTACAGTGGTGCCAAGAAGGGGACCCTATGTTTATTTATGTCAAACTAGAAGTGGGCTGTACCAAGTCTATTTATAGTTATAGGGGGATTACAGACAGTGCTGGAGAAATAAGGGGCATTACATCATCTAATCTTCTGTTGGTACAATTTTATACATTGGATTCCCCCTAAATATGCCTTGAAGTCTTCAGCTGGGTGCACACTTGCCATATTGTTGAAAGATGACAGACATTGGCATTGTAACCTACCAGTCCATCGGATCGTTAGTGTCTCCCTATACTACAGAATAATATAACAATTGTTAAGTATATATGTACCAATCATTCACATGTACCAGTAAGAGGTGTAATACTGAGACATTATAAATAAGTTATCTTGGAATTCCCAGTGGTGTCAGTATAACAATGTATGAAATGTATTCTCTGCAGTAAAGACAATGGTTTATGGGGAAGTGGGAAGACATTCTGCTATATTTAGTATTATCTGGTATAGACATGGACGCAGTCTGGGACATCTGTGAAGGGTCGTTAGCATTAATGGTCTAAACGTCTGCAGGCAATTTTATGCATGAGAAAAGTTAATGCGTGAAAACATATACAATCCATAAACTATAAAGAGCCTTTATGGCCTAGTAAACAGGGAGACTCGATCTAGGTCAGGGCTTGGGTTTTACAGACTGTTAACTGAGAGGGACTATGTATTCTATGTGTCTGTTTATGGAGGGCTGTCCTCTCTGTATAACCACGTATTTAACAGTCAAACATTCATTTATGTGGTGGTCAGAAGTTGCCAATACGGGCCATACCTTTTGGTTGTAAAAATACTGGTTTAAATACAATACTAGAACTGAGAAAGAATACTGGATATAATACTAGAACTGAGGCAGAATACTGGATATAATACTAGAACTGAGACAGAATACTGGATTTTATAATACTAGAACTGAGACAGAATACTGGATATAATACTAGAACCAACGAATACGGTACAGAACAGACCAGAATTAGTGTATATATATGCTAGAACTGAGACAGAATACTGATATAAATAATCCTAGACTGAGACAGAAGTTTACGTGGATATAATACTAGAACTGAGTAGTAAGATACTGATATAATACTGAGGAGAAAGAGATACTGGATAATACTAGAACTGAGAAAGAATACTGGATTAATACTAGAACTGAGAAGAATACTGGATATAATATAATTCAGAACTGAGACAGAATACTGGATATAATACAGAATGAGGCAGAAGACTGGATGATAATCCTAGAACTGAGACAGAATATGGATATAAGCTAGAACTGGCAGAGAATAGGATATAATACTAGAACTGGAGAATACTGGATATAATACTAGAAACTGAGAAGATACTGCGTATAATACTAGAACTGAGACAGAATACTGGATATAATACTAGAACCTGAGACAGATAATGGATATAATACTAGAACTGAGGCAGAATACGGATAACACTGAAACTGAGGACAGAAAGAATAATGGATATAATACTAGAAACATGGAGCGATAGAATACTGGATATAATACTAGAACTGGGGCAGAATACTGGATATAATACTAGAACTGAGACAGAATACTGGATATAATACTAGAACTGAGAGAATACTGGATAAATACACTAGAACTGAGAAGAATACTGGATATAATACTAGAACTGAGACAGAATACGGATATAATACTGAACTGAGGCAGAATACTGGATATATACTAGAACTGAGAAGAATACTGGATATAATAGATAGAACTATGAAAGAATACTGGATATAATACTAGAACTGGACAGAATACTGGATATAATACTAGAACTGAGACAGACATATGGATATAATACTAGAACTGAGACAGAATACTGGATTTAATACTAGAACTGAGGCAAGAATACTGGATATAATACTAGAATAGGACAGAATACTGGATATAATAACTAGAACTGAGACAGAATACTGGATATAATACTAGAACTGAGGAAAGAATACTGGATATAATAATGAACTTAGCAGATACTGGTAGTATAATATAATACAGAACTGAGAGCAGAAATACTGGATATAATACTAGAATGAGACCAGAATACTGGATATATACTAAATAACAGATCGATTTACTAATAGAACGAGACAGAATACTGGATATAATACTAGAACTGAGGCAGAATACTGGATATAATACTAGAATGGACAGATAGGTATAATACTAGAACTGAGCAGAATACTGGATTATACTAGAACTGCGAGAAGAATACTGGATTATAAACTAGAACAGAGACAGAATACTGGAATAATACTAGGAACTGAGGCAGAAACTGGATAGAATACTAGAACTGAGGAGCAGAATCAGAATACTGGATATTATACTAGAACTGAGACAGATACTGGAATATATTAGAACTGAGACAGAATACTGGAATATAACTAGAACTGAGAAGAATACGGATATATACTAGAACTGAGACAATACTGGATATATAATACTAGAACTGAGACAGAATACGGATATAATACTAGAACTGAGGACAGATACTGGATATAATACTAGAACTGAGACAGAATACCTGGATATAATACTAGAACAGGTGACAGAATAATGGATATTATAACTAGAAATGAGGAGAATACTGGATATAATACTAGAAACTGAGGCAGAATACGCGATATAATACTAGAACTGAGACAGAATACTGGATATATACTAGAAACTGAGGCAGAATACTGGATATATACTAGAAACTGAGACAGATACTGGAATATAATACTAGAACTGAGGTAGATAATGATATGGATATAATACTAGAACTGAGACAGAATACTGGATATAATACTAGAAAAACTGAGACAGAATACTGGATATAATACTAGAATGAGTGAATACGATATAATACTTAGAAATGAGACAGGAATACTGGATATAATACTAGAACTGAGACAGAAAAGGATATAATACTAGAACTGAGGTAGAATACGTGGATATAATACTAGAACTGAGGACAGAATACTGGATATAATACTAGAACATGAGAAGAATACTGGATTATAATACTAGAATGAGACAGAATAAGGATTATAATACTAGAACTAGGACAGATACTGGATTATAATACTAGAAATGAGGCAAATACATGGATATAATTACTAGAAATGAGAGTAGAATACTGGATATATACTAGAAACTGAGGAGAATACTGGGATTACTACTAGAACTGAGCAGAATACTGAGTATCTAATACTAGAAACTGAGACGTAGAATACTGGATATAATACTAGACTGAGGCAGAATACTGGATATACTACTCGAAATGAGCCAGAATACTGGATATAATACTAGAACTGAGGCAGAATACTGGGTATAATACTAGAACTGAGACAGAATACTAGATATAATACTAGAACTGAGGTAGAATGCTGGATATAATACTAGAACTGAGACAGAATACTGGATATAATACTAGAACTGAGGCAGAATACTGGATATAATATATACAAAGCATTTTACCACTCTCTTTGTGCCAAGCATTTTACCAGCTTCAGTTGGTTAGTTATTTTAGAAGGTTTGAGGATGTAAGTTTAGAAATACTGTTTGAATTTGATTGAATAGTTTTGCTTGGTGTATGGGTGAAGTATGTTTGTCTGTTTTAAAATGAATTTGGATGTTTTTTTATGGAAATGATTATTTGGTTTGTGGTGCCAAATTTTGCATCAGGGCCCTTAAGTCTGTAGCTACGCCATTGGCAGTTGGAGCTGGAGGAGGAAGGGGATTTTACACTAGGGGGAGGGAGAGAAAAATGGGAGGGGGGGGGGGGGGAGGGCTGCTCTGAGCAAGACAAAAACCTCTAAGAGGAAACCTCAGAGGCCGAAACAATTTCCCTCCCTGCAGTGCTCCTGGTGGACAGTTTTTTTGGACTTTGGAGGGACATTACAGGAGAACCATTTGGAGCTGGGATGTAAGGTAAGGATTTTTATACACTACAGAGTGGGGCAAGTAGTGGGTTAAATTATAGTATTGGTGGTGGACATGCCCTTTAATTTATTATTTCTATTGATTCCTAATTATTTCTAATTATTAATTTATTTATTCCTAATTATTCTATTATTGTTCCTATTTAATATTAGGATGGCGAACAGAATTTCTTCCTGACCCCAACTGGCGATCGGATTAGTCCCTGGATCATCGTGAAACTTTCACACATATTCGACCGCAGGTTACATGACCGGGGGGGCGCCAGCCGGGAGTCTTAGGTCATGGACCTGTTGGTCAAAGTTGCCATTGGCAGACATTCAGTGATTGATTGGCCTGGAAGCTCACAATGGAGGTAGCCTAAGTGGAAAGAGACAATAAAAGCAATTAGCAATCTAGTATAATAATAATAATAATCTGTGGCTGTGTTAATAGAAGGGAAGCAAAGAGTAAAGGTTCGTACACACGTGCAATCACGGTTACCGACCCATAATGCAAGATGTGTACGAACGGGCATTTCAGCCGATAATCACCCCGTCTATGGGCACTTTATTGGCCAAAACTGCAGCTCATTGGGATATCCACCCGGCGGATCGGGCAATGATTTCCAAACTAACGCCTACTTCGGCCGATAAAGTTTCCATATACGGGCAGATTATCGGCCACAATGGCCGTTGGTACACATTGTGCGTCGGCACCCGCGATTGCACATGTATGAGAACCTTAAGAATAGGGAGACCAGAACATATGGACAGTACAGAGTATAATGTGACAGATAAAAAGGAGAGTTAAGGTTCGTACACACCTGCAGATTTTTTACAGACCCCTGAGCCCGATGAACACCCGCGATGAATGGGTGAAATGGCCAATAGTTGTGCGTGTGTATGCATTCGGTTGGGGGGTCATTTGGTGATCTGTCAGGCAATGTAGTCAGCATTGGGGGGAAATTCCTTCCTGACCTCAAGTGGCGATCGGATTAGTCCCTGGATCATTGTGGAACTTTCACACACGTTCCATGGAAGCTCCTGTCAGGACCGGCCTTTGATTTGGACGATCTGTGCGACTGCAGGTTACATGACCAGGCGGGGGCGCCAGCCGGGAGTCTTAGGTCATGGACCTGTTGGTTAAAGTTGTTCATCAATGCAATCATTAGCAGACATTCAATGATTGATTTGCCTGGAAGATCACAATGGAGGTAGCCATAAAAGCAATTAGTAATCTAGTATAATAATAATAATCTGTGGCTGTGCAATCACAGCCTGGCACTACCCCATCTAATTTGAAGTATTTTTTACTACCTGTAACTACTTTACTACCTGTAGGAAGAAACTCTTATCCGGGGCATCAGTCAGTTGGGACTTAACACTTTCACCCGAGTCCGTTAAAGATGCCGTTGGAGAGAATAGTGCATTTTGGAAAAAAGGCAACGTGATCAGCATCGTTGACAAATCTGGGGGTTTTCCATCCTGCACAATCTTTTTCCAATCATCATCAGACAATTTGTTTGGTAATTGGACTGGAAATTCAGATAGCAATAGGGCGAACTTGCAGTCTTCAGTAGGATGTGAAATCAGTTTTACCGAAATATTATCGGCACTGAAGACTTTTCCCTGCACTTTTTACCGGCACTTAAGAATTCAATCACAATTGTCGGTATGCCTTTTAGATCCACTCTGCTCTGAGACATCTTTTGCTTCTGCTTTCTCCAAATTCCTAAGATGAAATGAGTTTTTACTCACCAGTGGCTATTTATTTACGCTGCTGTCATAATGACATCATCAATAGCAGAGGTATTGTGACATCATAGCACCTGCAGTTTTTTGTACTAGTTGTAGTTGAATTCCTACCGTGTTTAGGTGAAACTGGTTCAGTAAAGATAATAGTAAAATATGATGAGGCCATGTGACATTCATTTATTTTGAAGCATATTGTAGGAAATATATTTACCTGTGACTTTTTAATGCCATCAGTCTGGGATTACCCAGACCTTAAATCGGGTGGGCAATTAAATTTCACAGGGGGCTGCACGAGAAACTTGGATTGTCGTAATGGGCCGGACCAATAGGTTCAACCCAATTCTCATTATAGAGATTGCAAAACTGGATTTTATAAAAAGATTTAATTAAAGGGCATGTCCACCCCCAAAACTAAAATTTAACCCCTTACTGGCCACATCAAGTAGTTTAAAACAATCCTTACCTTACATTTCTGCTCAAAATAGTTCCCCTGCTGTGCCCCTCCAAAGTCCAGGAAACTGCTGTGTAGGAGCAGTGTGTGTGTGTGCTGTGGCTGAGTCTGCCTCAACCTGGTCAAGGTTTGAGGCATGCTCAGTGCAGCCCTCACCCCCCTCCCTCCCGTTTTTCTCTCCCTCCCCCTAACATTAAACCCTTTGGGTATGCGGTATGGCATGCTCCCCCAGCCCCAACTGCATTAATATTATTGTTAGAAAGTCCCCCAATCTTTACTTACCTTCCCTCTCTCCTCCGCTGTTCAGAACTCCCGGCAGCCGCGACCGTGATTGGCTGCCTCTCAGCCAATCATGGGTGCGGCTGCCGGTCCCGCCCCCTGCTTGCATTTCCCTGCATGCAGAGGGCCTGTACAGTGCGGTGGAGGAAAGAGGGAAGGTAAGTAAGGATCGGGGGACTTTCTAACAATAATATAAATGCGGTTGGGGCTGGGGGAGCATGCCCTACCGCATATCAAAAGTTTTAATAAGGGGTGGACATGCCCTTTAATATTCTTGGTTCATTGGATGTTTTCTTTTTTCTTATTAGTTGTAGTTTTTAATAGAAGGTGTGTAATGTTCGTATATACTCGAGTATAAGTCGAATTTTTCAGGCTTTAAAATTAGCCTGAAAACCTAACCTCGACTTATACTCGGGTCAAGCTCAATTTAGATCCAAATTCTGCAATTACAGATAGTAACCAGTAGGTGGCGCTGTGTTAACCTGCATAGAAAGTTACAGGAGCTGATCTGCCTTTACACTTCCTGCTTCCTGTATTCTGGCTGCTGGACTCACTCAGCACTGTCACTGGATGCTGTAAATCTGATGGGTCTCCTCAGTTTGGGGCAAAAAACAGCTGCTAGTTCAGTGCAAATGACAGCTTGAAACTACAACTCTCAGTTGAAATTTTTAACTATTGGGGTCAGAGGGCCCTTTACTATACCGGGGTCAGAGGGCCCTTTACTATATGGGGTTTAGGAGTATTGTAAATGATGGTAAGCTTAATTAAAAGTTTACTGAACCTTGCCACGCCACATGTTTAGAAACTGAAACTCCCAGCAACAAAGCATGCTGGGAGTTGTAGTTTCCAAACATCTGGAGTGACAAAGAATTGGAGGTTACTGGTACTGGATTTGGCTATTACTGTATGGGATTCATGTATGGGAATTCTGCTGTCCATTTAAAGGGCAACTAAAGCCTAAAGACAACACAGAATCAGAAGGCAGTAGTGGTGATCATTTCTACCCTCGACTTATACTCGAGTCAATCAGTTTTTACAAATTTTTCAGGTAAAAATAGGTACCTCGACTTATACTCGGATCGACTTATACTCGAGTATATACGGTAATTCAATTAATCAATTGATCCGGTCATCTTTTTTTTTTTTTTAGAATAAACTTAATACAAATACCGGTAAATACATTTTCCAGCCTGAGACAATCAATTCATATTAAGATTTCTTTGGGTACACATCTAGTATTGAGGGGCCAGTCAGGGGCAGCCAAAGGGCCACATGTGGCCCCCGAGCCTAATTTTGCCCAGGTCTGTGGTAGATAATACAATGCTGTATTCCCTCCTACCCAAAATACAAACCTCTGGTTTAAACCCAGACACTGCATTTAAAGTTATACACACACCATGGGACCAGAGAGTTGACAACCAGCTATTTGTGAGTATATAATTCTGCCAAGAAAAACACTTCAGGAGATTGTGTTTTCTGCTTAACATTTCCATCCAGGGCTGATATCTACTCCCAACAGATCTGATAAAGAATGACATCACCTAAACCCTTTCTGTAGATTCCTAAGCAGTTCCAGCCATGCTGCATTCCTCAGGCTTTACATGTGGGATCAAGTGCTAATGTGTTTACCTTTCGGCACAGAGTATTGGACTCTGGAGGAAACTAACTAGAGGTCAGATGGCTTTGTAGACTCACAATGACTTCTTTACTGTATCTGCAACAAAACCTTGAATGATCCGAGTTTTAACTGGTGGAATGGAATCATGTGACTGTCAATGTCTTCGGAAATGTTCCATGCAGCTTCACATTGGTCTCAGATCTATTCAATATTCTGTTTTTGCAATTGAATAAAATGTGAAGATTTGAAGTCAGCTCTATCTATGATGAAATCAACTGACATCACACAAGTCCATTTTTCTAGCATTTGACCAATGAGCCAACAGATGTGCTAGCCAAATATTATAACATCTATCTGCCCCAGTTCTATTTATCGGGACGATCTAATTATATCTAAAATGGATATTGTATATACTGTATAATCAAGATAGTCGGGTCCAAAAATGTCCATTTGGTTTACTGTAAGTAATACATATGCACACATGCTAATCACCAAACATGGGACCATATTTATAAAGGCGCCATATTGCTAAATAGGAAAACTTTAAGATCACAATCGTGCAATTATGAATGCAATTGGATGATCCCCCATACTACACCATTACGGTAGTCTACTACCGCATGGTATTGTACAAACGAACAATAGTAAATGTAAGACCATCGGTATCGGTATTTTACGACAAAGTCATATGGGAACAGTTGTAAAAGATTGTTCCACAGCGGTATTGGCACGGGATCGCTATTTATTATTATAAACATGGCCCTATCATCCTTATTTGAATGCTGAGTCTATAAAGTCTATCGTGTGCGTTTTTCACATGTATACACGTCAGTTATTTGATGAATAGACCAAGCAAGTCATTACCATGTGGTTCTAGGTCAGATATCCCTGGTATTTGTACTAATGGATCTGCCATTTGTAGTTTTCTCAAATCATTTACTGCTTCTCCATTCAATGGAAATATACTGCCAAATTGATAAATAGACATTAAAATCAACTTGTGCCTATGGTGAATTTATGTTTAGCTGTAGAGGTTTTAGTCACACAAGCTGGGGTTTTAGAGAACTCCAGGGAGAATTTCTGCAGGAGGGAGAAACTGTTACAGAAGTGAGACTGGATACATCATTTAATCCAGTGGGTGTGGGGTTTTATAAGGGTTCTATTTGCAAATTTGAGATACCGTGAGTTATCGTAGAAGTTACGTCAAACATTTACGTACACACGGCCGTACAATACCAATTGGTAGTAGACTGCCGCTATGGTATTTTATGGGCAATTACGATCGTAAATGTGCAGTCAGAAAATGCTAATCATTATAGGGCCTCATTTACCTAGAGCCACAAATTGCTCCGGGCAAATATGGCTTTCGGTATTTAATACTGGATTTACACCTTGTGGTAAATCCCAAAAGGGATTTTACTCCAGCGCCACTTTAAGACCAGCTATTAGCTGTAGAGTTAAAAGTGGTGCAAATCCTTTATTAAATACATTGCACCGGTTGCACTGGTGTCTTGTGAAACTGGTGCAGCCAGTGCAATTATGTTAAACTTGCGCTAACCTATTCAGTATTAGTTAGCACAAGTTTAACCACTATTTTTAGCACAGCACACGTGGGTGAATCAGGCCCAAAGTGGGGTATTGCTACTTACCGATACTGTGCCTTTATAAATAGGCACTGATGTCAGATTTTCTAATTCGATCGGCTGTATTCAAGGGACCAGATAAGGTAAATGATACATTGTTTGTCCACCCTCAGCTACTCCTCAAAACCCAACCTTTTCTCTGCTACCCTCAACACACAAGCTAGAAATCCACTTTCAAGTCTTTCAAGAGATAATGAAGCAGCAACTTCAGGGGGAACTGGTCAATCTTGCTTCCAGGTGGATTCCTCGTACAGTAGCTTGTTGGGTGACTGGCATTGAGAAGTTGCACTGGTGGGTAGATTTTTGGGGTGAAAAACTGCAAAAGCCATTTTGGCCCCTGACAACGCAATGCTGCGTAATATTTTAATCTTTTTTTTTTTTTGCTTCAATAATGGATAACTGTAAAACTTTGCTACAACGACTTCACAAACCATAAAAAGTCACTTTGTAGGTGGACTGTGACTGATTGCCAACCAGCAGCTAACTTTAAGACATTCTTAGAAAAGCCAGATGCATTCTGGGATTTTGGATAGCCCTCATAATCCCAGGAAGAAAAGGTCACACATCCTTTACTGAAAGGAATTCCGGCAAACAGAATCCTGGATGTGTGCTTGACCTTATATCTCCTCCTGATGATTTATAGTGTATACAAAGCATCACAGGCCTGGCTTGCCGCATGTTAACATCATTCCCTTCTACAAATCAGTAAGCAGATTGCAGTGGCGTAACTAGGAATCACTGGGCCCCCAGCAAAACTATGATGTCATAGGGAAAATAAGAAAATGGGGCCCCCCAGCTTCCCCAGGTAGTTACACCCCTGGTACAAGGAGTGTATTTCAGAAATGTATTTTAAAGGGCATGTCCACCCATAAATAGAAATTTTACATACAACTACTCTCCCCAAAATCATATACAATTCATACAATTGTTTTGGCTTATTCTTAAGGACAGTATATATAAAGGTTATTATTGGTACGGACTGTCAACAAACAAATCCAACTAATCTCGTTTTTTTGACCGCAAATAACAAAGCTTTATAAATACCACCCTAATGTTGATTAAGGTTAAGAATCTCTGTTCCTCCGTTCCCCACATGGGCAGATTTTTCATCCTAATCAACCGATACTTCCCTGTATTGGTCGTTTGGGCCAAAAATCTGTGTTGCTTTCGTCCGCAGCCGTGACCGATGTCAGTCGTCCAGATCGTATGAATGGGCGATCGAAAGTGTTGGTAAATCATGGCCAATCACAGTCACGCAGACTGTTGGGCGCAGCCACTATTGCTGCAACTGACAAACAATTGTCCCGGCCGAGCATTCGCTTATAGGGAATGCTCATTCAGGGCAAAATATCTATTTGCATGTACCCAGCCTAAGATTAGAAATCACCAGGAGTTCTTTATAGTAAAAACGGTAATACCATGGAATTATCTCCCATAAGACATTGTCAGGCTTATTTGCCTGTGCTGTTAATTAGCAGTAACCAATCAGATTTCACCTTTTTACTAGTCTGGTACAGAAAACATTTGATTGGTTGCTGAAGATTAAGAGCACAGGAAAGCCCTTGTATTGGCAGGTTTAATACAAATACCAATATATAAATTATCCGAGAATTTTCTAATTGTCATTTAAAGGGAAGATTCCTGCATTTGGAACACATCATAACCTTCATTACATCAACTCATCAATGGGAAAGGTAAAGGGGTTGAACTTTAACTACACATGTCTTTATTTAACCTTGACATTTCTATGATCTATGTATAACGTGAACCACACAATGCAAACTCTCACATACTTTATACTGTACCAAAGGACGGATGAGATGGATTATTATTGCTTTCACTTATTGGAATTCTGCGGAGCTTATGCCAAGGGTTACTGGAGACACTGAAAGACACTACTGTACCTGTATTACATAGTTACATCACACCACCAGTACCTTATTAGCAACCCATGTATCAGGGATATTCAGATGTATGCAAACTACAACTCCCAGCATTCCCTGGGTGCAAGTATGTTGGGAGTTTCAGTTTGCAAACATCTGGAGGACTACAGGTTGTGAACGTCCCTTCCAAACATCCTTGTGGAACTAATATTCATTTTGCAGAAATCAGCATTTCCTGGCAGTGTTAAATTTAGGAAAAGGACGCGCTAGGGGGCTTGGAACTAGATCTGCCAATACGACGAATGCAGCGGGCAAAGTAAAGTAATACGAACTGACAAAGGGTCTCTAAGTAGATCTAAGAGAGAGAGAAACAGCAAGAATAACTCTGAACAAAGAGAACATTGAGAGGAGATAAATTCATGGACGCCTGCTTTCCAGTCCTTTAACATTTATACAGGATCTGTACAAACACTACTTAGTAACACCTACCCACCACAGACACATCTGTACAGAGTACCATAGCCTTGTGTGCCATCTACCCACCACAGACACATCTGTACAGAGTACCATAGCCTTGTGTGCCATCTACCCACCACAGACACATCTGTACAGAGTACCATAGCCTTGTGTACCATCTACCCACCACAGACACATCTGTACATAGTACCATAGCCTTGTGTGCCATTTACCCACCACTGACACATCAGTACATACTACCATAGCCTTGTGTTCCATCTACTCACCACTGACACGTCTGTACATACTACTAAAGCCTTGGCATATGTAATTAGCTTCCTTTGCTTTCAACTGCGTTAGATCTGCTTAAGCCAGGAAATAGGTGGGGCTTAATGGTGACATCCCTTTTACTCCACTGTGCACCAGCAAACCAAGAACAAAGGTAAGAATCTTATTAAATATTTACTTTTGGGAATCCTAGTTTTAAGTGAATATTTGGGTTTCATCCTTAGAAAGTCATAGCCAATCATAACAAAGGGTTTTAAAGGGACATTTGTTCCGACCGACCATTCGCTACTACTGAGTGGTTGGCTGGAATGAATCACTGTCGGTCACGGTGAAAGTAGCCCTTGCCAGTTTGTGGACCTATGGACCACACAATCAGCTGTGATTTTTCAACGTGTTACGATCGAACGGTTGGACATCACCTGCAAAACCATCCAATTTTTCCAGGCCAACCGGCCGAAGCAATGAAATATCAGCACTGAAAATTGGATGGTGTGTACCCAACTCAGATAACAGTTTACCTATTAGTATCTGAAGATGCAATGGTACAGTTTGGTTTATTCCAGCTCTCCCTAATAACATTTGTTATTTTATGTTGTAAGACTGACCCATCGTTTCACTCTAACCTGTGTACATTAATAATAACATTACAATTTGTATTAATAATTAACAGTTTGTATTAGGCGCTCCTATCCATACAATAACATTACACACAGTAGCAATAACACATATAACATTAAATACAAAACCACGTGTTGTTATGTTTCCTGTCACCGTCCTTCAGACAAATTTGGTCTCTTGGGTCAACAACAGTTTTTTTTTTGTTTTTTTTTAAATTTTATTTCTTCTTCATAAAATATATTTATATATAAAACATTGTGCATTGCTATCCGTAGCTAAAACATTGAAGGACACAATGTTTTGAGTTTTTTTTAAAAGGCACATTACTGTGCGGTTATCATCAAAAATATATATTTATTTATATAGATTTGAAACAAAAAACAGAACTTGCAATCTGACACATCTCTAGCAGCCATGATGCATGAGGTGGTGATCCAGCCTGTCTCATTTTGATTGGTCGATGCTGGACCTAAGTAGAACCTCCAGGATCCTGACTTCACGTACCTTGGTCAATAAAACATATATAAGTACCATAAAAAAATAAGCTTCGGTACAGTAGGATTTCATCCCTGAGGTGTCAGTTTATTAGGCCAGAATAATAACCCAATGAATTAAAAGGTTTAAATATCAGAGCTTGTCAATCAGTCAGCACCAAGATGATTGAAGCTTTTTTGCAAGACTCTACTGTACTTCCACTGAAATGCCCAAAATTGTAGCTTGCCTCCTGCTATATAATCATCTTTTTACATCATAACATCCCATGTTGGTTAGCCGCATGTCCTGTGCAGCATCAAAGAAGATCATTCTTCTAAATTCCAGAAAATGACATCATGGTAGTCCAGAAAATGACATCATAATACTCCAGAAAATGATATCATGATGCAAAACCAGGACTTTAGCTAGATCTTTTCAAAGTTCCCTTAAAATTTCCCAGTGAGCAAAAAGTATACTGGTCCATATGAGGAACAAGAAGAACCTGATGTATTACACAGGATAATTTCCATAGGTTAATAGTAACGATTAAGACTTCTTGTTCCCGGTATATCTGGTTGTCCGTTCATCCATATTTCCCGTATGATTCGTTCTCGCTCTTCTAGTCTCTGAGCCCTTTCCAGCTCTTCTGCAGAGGTAAAAACGTTCATGTTTAAAGTCCTCTCAAAGCGACGATGCCTTCTGGCCGACAAGTCTGATGTGGTGTCAGAGTCGTCATCGCTGTCACTTGTATCGCTGTCACTGTCCTGTCTCCTGGGGGCCTTTTTCACCGTGGACCTTTTACAGTCAGTCCGGCAGGATATCCTCATTACCAACGCCACAAGGGTGAGAATTAGTCCAATGCAAACCCCAGATACGAAATACAGAGCAGCTCTTTCTGGGTTTTCTAAGAATGAAAAGAAATAAACTGTCACAGATCAGGTTTGTGCATTTCTAAGATAAGTTATTCATTTTTAACTCCCATTCCCACCATTATCCTGCTCACATTAGGAATTTCTCCTTAAGGCCTGTTAAACACAGGACAGATATTACCAACAAAACAATCCTACCAACCAATATATCAAATGGAAGTCTGTCAGTCAGGGGTTAAAAGGTCCGTGCTGATATATCGGCCTGACCAATCTTGTGGGTGTGACTAATAGGGCCCATATACAGAGAAATCCTGGTCGTACAATCCCAATATTGTACTATGATCGTTTGTTCGTGTATGGACGTTCGTACAATCGTCCCTTTGTGGGTGTGACTAATAGGGCCCATATACAGAGAAATCCTGGTCGTACGATCCCAACATTGTACTATGATCGTTTGTTGTTGTATGGGCCCCATTACTTAAGCATTGTATACACTTCAAATTTTACCTAAGGGCCATCCAAGTGTTCTCAGCCAGGTATAACATGTGTATGGGCGCTCAGGCGGTGATCGTGCAAAATTTGCACCTCTTATTGCATGAGCCCCTAAGGCTGCCATTTACTGCCAGTCACGTTATCTAGGCCAGTGATGCCCATCCTGGGGCCCATGGGCCGCAAGCGTCCCGGCCGCATTTTTGCGTGGCCCACACGGAGCCATGGGTGGGCGTGGAAAGGGTCGGGGAAGTTCCGTAGGCGTAACCTGGCGGGGTTGGGGCAGAGCTTCTCCCCACGGCCCACTCACAGTGCTCACTGCTGCTAGTGAGGACCCCAGCCTTGGCTGGGTTGGGCACCCCTGATCTAGGCCATTTGGGATGTAATAAAAAGATTTTCAGAATAGGCACGGTACTGAAATTAGCATGTACAATAGGATTCCCTTATATTATCAAAGGAGAATGCAACCGTCCAGAACCCTGGATCACTACTGTCATCAATCATCTCAGAATTACACACCATACAAACATTCGTCCAGATCGACCAACATGTCAGTGTTTTGGTCAGTCAGTCCAAATTATTGTATGGGTTCTTCTTACGATGACTGCCAACCATTTGTTCGCCTGAATCGGACGAACGCACGATCGGACATGTCGAAAAACCATGGCCGATCATGCGGTCCTCTATATACCGCACGCTTGGTTGTGGCTAACTGGCGGAGGCAGCTGCTTTTGCCACAACCATCAGTCCTTCCTCCTGGCCGACCAGTCGGAAGCCTCGAATGGTCGGTCAGAAGGAAGGATTGGAACATGTGTAGCCAGCTTAAGGCTGGGTGCACACAAGGGGACAACGTGTCCCGACCAAGCATTCGCTATGAGCGAGCGCTCGTCCGGGACAAATGTCTGTCGGGCGCGGCAATAGTTGCCGTGGCCAACAGTTCGTGCGGTTCCACAGGGACCCGCATGATCAGCCATGATTTACCGACTCGTCCGATCCGGACGAATGGACGACCGACATTGCGGTGGGCGAAAGCGGCACAGATTTTCCACCCCAAACAACTGATACACGGAAGTATTGGTCAATTGGCCCGAAAAATCTGCCCGTGTGTACCCAGCCTTAGAGATCTGACCTGTGAAATTGGTAATGGGACGGGGGAATTGATGTCACCCAGTTCCACTGGCAGTATCTTGGTCTCGTTGGACACTGGATAAAAGAGAGGGATCTTAATATCCGGCAGTTATCCTGCACCGTAAATCAATGTCTTATTCTTCTCAAAATTCTATATTTTAACTTTTGTCTCCTTTAAATGGGACTTGGAATCATCTTATCAAATTGTAGAATGTACAGACATAAAGGGATGTGGATGTATTAAAGGGATAGGAGAGGAGCGTACACATATTTTAGTATTTAAATTCAGCTAATCTGCTTCCACTAATATATATATATAAACTTCAAGTTTAAAAGTCTAGCAAATTACAAGACAAGATTACCATACTACAAATACACAAAATGAAGACAAAATCTATGTTGTGTTTAATAAATCTACTGTAAGACAAAAGACCATTTTGTCAAAACCATTAAGTAATTATCGGTACAAAATAACCTTCATGAGTCATTGCGTGGGCCGACACTGACAAAGACAGACAAACAGGGCCCCTTACACAAGTCACCCCTCTAGTATATTACTAATTCAATTTACAGGAAACATTCGGCCAGTGTTATTTGACACAGCTGATTGTATCACACTAATTGTGTCTGTGCCAAAAAATGAAACTTTATCTTCCACTAATGTACATTTTCTTACTCTGAGAAACCACTGCTGGATGGCGGCCAAGACCACCAAACCAGAACGCCAAGGCGCGGGAAGGCTGATTTATCTCTGTCCATTTAACTCTGTGCCATGTCACGTGATCTGCAACTTTTCCTGTTTTAACAATAGGGCTATGGATTCTATGAACACTAAACATCAAGAGACTTTTAGAATTAACTTTCTGCCCCAAAAAACCAATTCTGTTAATAAAAGATAAATTAAATGAAAGTAACTGGGGGCCCAATTTGTCTGTCAAAAACTACACACATCGCAACTTAAAGAGCTTCACCCCCTGAACTCAAAGGTACATTTATATTCAGCCCCCGAAAATACTCACTAGGGGAGATATAACAAGCACCTTTAAGACTGCTAAATTTCAGTCTTAAAATCATGCTAAAGCTGGGTACACACAGTAACGATACAGCCCCGATACTGCCGGATCCGACGGTATTGGGCCTTTATCGTTATGTGTGTAACTTCGTTTCCTAACGAGCGCGCGGCCGCCGAACGCTCGTTCGGGAATGACCGAAAATTTTCATCGGACGCGCTAGACTCCCTATAGAGGAGTCTAGCGCAGCCGATGGAACACACAGTTCATAGGGAGAACGCTCGGGACTGTGTGTATGGCGATGTTTGAATTTGCAGATCCTGTCTGTCATCTTTCAGAAATCTGTACTGTGTGTAACTAGCTTAAAGGGCATGTCCACCCCTTTTTACAACTTTTTATATAATGTAGTTATTGGTCCCCCAGCCCCAACCGCCATAATAGAAATTTGAGAAATTCCCCTGATCTTAACTTACCTCTCTCCTCCGCCGCACTCCCCGGCCCTCTGCTTGCACGGAACTGCAAGCAGGGGGCGGGACCGGCAGCCGCTGAGAGACAGCCAATCATGGACGCGGCTGCCAGCTGCTCAGAACGCCGGGGGAGAGAGGTAAAGTAAGTAACTATCGAGGGACTTTCTCTAAATTCTATTAATGCGGTTGGGGCTGGGGGACCAATAACTACATTAAATACAAGGGGTTTAGAGCTAGGGGGAGGGAGAGACAAATGGGAGGGAGAGGGGGGGGAGGACTCTCCTGTGCATGCTTCAGACCTTGTCGAGGTTGAGACAGAGACAAGCGCAGGATGAGTCACTGACAGCTTCTACACTGCAGTTACCTGGCTTTGGAGGGGCATAGGAGGAGAACCGTTTGAAGCAGAGATATAAGGTAAGGATTTTTGTACACTACGCAGTGGGGCCAGTATGGGGTTAAATTTCAGTTTTGGGGGTGGATGTGCCCTTTAACCCTTTTACGAAGAGGAAGGGAAAGGCGACTGCTGTGCAGGTTTGCAAAAGACACCCGTGCAGCTGCTACAAACGATTCAAAACTACTAGGTCCTTCCCTTTGGGTTTACGGTAGATGAGCTGGAATAAATAATTCAATTTTCCCTCGTTGATCTGGTCCAGTGCTGTTCACTCCAGGATCTGACCAATGGGAGGATTCTTGCAGAGCACACCTTCCCATTGGTCTCATGGCCAACAGAGTGAGGGGGCAGCACTGGAAGGACCAGAGAGAGGGAAGTATTCCAGATAATCTGCCAAAAGGTGTTTTATTCACGGAAGGAAAAATGTATTTTGTCCTATAAGTTTCCTTTAATGGAACAACAGCATTTTCATTGGTGTTAAATGGGAAGGAGGATTATAATCCACAGAATCCATAACCGGAAACATCCCCTTATTTGTTCTAAAATAAAAGTTGTTGGATCAGGAGGAAGCCATTTAAATCGGTCCGTCAAATAGCATTCCTATTTTAATCCATCTCCTGCTCATTCAAATTAACCGTTCAATACAGCAGAACCTACCAAAGATTTATCTTGAATTATTTAAGTAAATACAGATGTGTTTCATCTGTCAAAACAACCAGCCATGAACATGGACTTGATTATAGGCCAACACATATCAAAACCAATATACCTGTGAGTGGTGTTTGTTTTGTTGAAAGAAATCCTCATCGATTTGTCAGTGGTGAATGTAAACGCAACACTATGATTTTAAATTTTTTTCCCTTATAGGTTTATTGTGTACACGGTACATATAATGTAGCTTTAGGTAAATTTAAACAGCAAGTTCACCCGTCAAATGAAAAATTGTATATAGGTTAACCACCGCCAAAACTGCAATAGATATAAATCTGAGAGATGTAAGCCTAACCAAAAATGCTGCCTAATGTTCTGTTACCTCTCTTTATACTTTCTGGTTCTTCAGTTAGCAGCTGTCAGTCATAGATATAACACATGACATCACAGCCAATGACTGAATGTTTTTCCCCTAGCTGCCTCCTCTGAGCATGTAAAAGCTTGTAAAAAAAGGTTGGAGAGCTTAAAGAGTAGGCAGAAACCTTTGGAAACCTTCTACTTAAGATTAGCCCTACATCTGTCAGATTTCTAACTATTGTAGTTTTGGGGTGATTAACCTTTATATAATTTTATTATTTGAAAGGTGAACATGCCCCTTTAAAGGGCATGTCCACCCCCAAAACTGTAAATTAAACAATGATTGCCCACATAGTACAAAGATCCCTACCTTTCCTTCCAATTTCCTGTGGCTGCAAAGGATGGCCGTTAAGAAGTTCAGAATTTTGAACACTAGGAGGCTTAGGCTGGTCAAATTGTTTCTGCCTCTCTGTTCGCCTCCCGGAGAATTCTGGCATGCGCAGAGGAGAAACCAGAGCTGAATGAGGAAGATTCCCCTCCCTCCCGGTCCCTGTTTCTTCCCTGGTGCCCTAGCATATAAGCCAACTTCTGCAGTGTAGGGCTCCCTCTCCCTACTGCTGTAGTTGTTTATAAAAAAAACTAAGCCAAAATCTACACTCTTTCCCCCAGGGTTCTGTACAGCCGGAAGCCATGTCCATGATTGGCTGCCTCTCAGGCAATCACGGATGCGGCTGCCAGTCTGGCCCCCTGCTTGCAGTTTCATGGCACTATTAACTGGGGACGGGGGACTTGGGAGATGATAACTGCCCTTTAATGCTTATACTGATGTTGTATCTTGAAATTAGTGTTCTTAAATGGATCATTTTAGATTATGGAATATCCATTTTTGGGTAAAGTTCTCCTTCAACTTAAAACACAAAAGTATCCAACTGGATACACCTTTCAAATCATCCACTTTCCATACTATACATAATATCCACTAAAGGGCATGTTTTCCCCCTACAACTTGTATCTAGTCTGAGTACAATTATTGGTCCTTCTAAGCTATATATATATAGAGGCCGGGACGTTCCCAAATAATAAGAGGCTTTCATGCGAGATTGTAAATGTCAAACACATTCATATTTATTTTCTGCCGTTAAAGGGACAAACCCTTCCAAGTTTTTGGCACTTTCCTTTGAAGTTTTACATTACAACAGCTGCGCTCTCTAACTGCGAAGAACTTTGTTAGTAGATTTAAAAGCCATTCTGTAGGGCCAGAAATATACAGGAAAAAAATTCCTTGTTGTGTAGGCATTGGGGGAATGTAGAGGCATTTATGGCAGAGACACAGCTGTATACAGTAGCAGGTGCTAGAACAGGTCTGAGAAACAAGACTACGGGCCTTGCTGGCTACATTCCACTTGCTGTGTTGTGATATGATACTACAGGGCAGACTGAGAATAAAAAGCATTAGAGCTAGAAATATCTGCACTCTGATGTGACCTTGCCTTGGAAATGTGCTACTCCATCAGATGCAGTTCATACCCCGGCTTGTTCTGCTTTAATGTCCCATGCTAAGAGATTCTCTGTATTTACAAGACGGTATCTCAGAGAACGAGAATGTTTATTTTTCTTGCAGTTATATTTGGAAATTGCCAGAAGACGTTACTCATGTGAAAAGTTGATGCAGTTAAAAACATCCTATTAATATTAAATGTATTTTCCAGGATACCACATAGAAGGGTACGGCTGGTAGGGACGGGTAAATACGAACCTATCAGGTCTTGATGGGGAACAGTCATTTACACAGATGATGTGTAATTACATGAGTCACCGACATAGTAATAAGTTATGTCAAATCCAGACAGATGATGCCATAAATTGTACAAACTTCCTTGTAATCCGGTGTCTTCTAACAGAATGAACGTAAGCCACTGGCCCTGTCTAGCTTCAGTAGATACAATAAAAGATGGTCTAAGCCCAGGGTCAGTAACTGGAATCATTAGGAAATGAAAACACAACCTGTGCAAAATAACACTACAAGCCTTACTCACATAGATGGTCTGATTGTAGGGTCACAGTAATTCTACACCTCCAATGGTTTGTTTATTAAAGGTTCACACTGGAGCCATCCATTAAAGGGATAGTTCAGTGGAAAATATTGTTAAATTTTTAGTTCACATTATGCATACCTAGTTATTCTACATATTCTATTCCACTTTGAAAAATCAGTTAAATGTATACCCCTTTCTATTCCCTGCTATTGATACTAGTGAGCTGACATTTCAGGTTCTGTAATGGTCCTTCTTCCCAGAATGCACTCTACCTTGGAATGTTCCTAACAGTAATTTCTACTGATTGGCTGTTGGATGGGTCAAACATGCTCAGATCTCTACTGAGCAACTGAATCAACCCAGGTGCTGGGTCAAGGGCAAGACCATAATGGTCTCTACTAGGGGTCCTGCAAACAGGAAGACGGAATTTCGGATGCATTTATTTATATACAGACAAAATGCTGAATGGGCAGGTTAAGGTCATTGGGATGGAAAACTCCGTCTTTTTTTCCTCAAAAGCACATGTATTTGCACGGAACTTCTGGACCTCTTTCTAAAGGCTGCAATTTTTACTGCAGGTTTATCGTGTGGGTCACACATCAGATTAGGGTAGTAAAGGACCTGCACAGAGATCGTATCATTTATATATATTATTTTAATTTACATTCATTTACCTGTAATAAAGGAGTAAGCTGCCATGATGTTGCTTATTAGTGCCATTTCTCTGTTGACCTGACCCACCGGCGCCATGGTTCGATTGGTAACAGAAGGTCCAGCCTCATTCATAAAGGGGTCGTTATTGGCTGGATAGAAAGCAGCAGCTCTCCCTCTTTTTTCTGTTATCAAACAAAGAAAATCAAGGTGTGAGAATGAAAGGTTTCACATTCAGATCCTCATATGGCTGCACTCTGCAGGCACAGTGCCCAGAGTACCGGGGAAGGGACGCACTAGGGGGATAAACACCAAGCGAAAGGATAAAAAAGGAGAAATAGTTGAATTACACAGGTGTATACAAGTAACACTATTGTATATACAATATTATAAAATAGCCTCATACACACATACACAACACAAGACCCAACTTCAGGCCGGCGTTGTGTTGCTGCCTGACTTCAATCCAGTACTTGGTTTGCTAAAGCTCAGTCCCCCAACCCCCTGCCAGACTATCGGACTCTCTATGAGGGCAAGCATGCTCAACAGTCCCTATGAGGCACCATGCAGTTGAATTGTAAGACTATATTTTTAACATTAAATATTCTAAACTCCAATGAACAGTTCCTCTGGTATGTAAAGATAAGGGAACAGTGTGGTACAGTGGTTTCTGGTTAATTAACCGAGCAATTCTCATTGAACACAAATCTCTCTATTCCGTATAACAATCAAATCAAAAGGTATATTACATTTCAGATCCAGTTTTCTTCTATCCCTATCCATTTGTAATTTAGCAGGTGATAAAATAAATCCAAGCAGACATACCAATCAGGTGTCATCACTGAGATAGTGATTCAGACTGTTACCGTTCCATTCTAACATGAAAGCTTTATCAATGCTAGTAGATTATTATAATGTCAACATCACATGGCTCCTTCCCACTTAGTGGGGCCTTATCGTGGAATGCTGAACATCCTTTGAAGAAAAATTGGCAAAGTTTGGCCATGAGGAAAATCAGGAAGACGTTTTAATAAGTGGAAATTATTGGATAATTTCTAAATGTCCCTGTATTTGAAAGTAGGGAGTACATGAACTCCTATAATAAACATTCATTCCTATAATAAAAGGTTTGCGTTATTTGACACTAGTGACCAAGCTAAGAGCGGATTACAAATAAAGAAATAGCTAAGCAAAACAGAGAAGGATATAATTTACTGGATATTCATGGGTCTTGTGTATTATACCTAGATAAAGGGTAACTGTGGTCTCCATATCAGTGCCCCCTTATTAACAAGAGCTCTAACATCCCTTTCAAACAATGATGTCTCCAGCTTCTCTGGATCTTAAGTTATAGGCTTGTAAAGTTACACTTTCCAGACTGCCCTATCTCTGTGTCAGGCATGTGTCATAAGCCCCATCCCAAAAAATCTATATTTTCTGAAGCTAGTTACAGACCTGCAAACATTCTTTATCCATTTCTCTCCCTATGGACACCTTAGAGAAAGAAAATATTCTTTCAGGCTTGTGGCTAGCTGTAAAAATGATTTTGAAGTTCAGGGCTTATGATGCAGCTGGTGATTCTCAGTCCTATCAGTGGGCATGCTCCAACCTTAAACTTGGGGGCAGACCTCAAGTGCTGACGATATCACAGCTCACAGTGCTATCAGTAAAACTGATGTAACTTTGGATAGACTGCAGCTAGAAGTGTGATCCTGGAGTCATGCTAAAGGCTGGAATGTGTCCTTTTTAATAAAGGCCACTTGTATGGAGACCGACAACAGCTCCCCAATAACACCCTATGACAATACAGTATGGAGAAAGCTCATTAACGAATAAACATATTTGTGAATGTGAGCTGCCATATTAGTTGGCTCTACAAAGTGTTTCTAAGTAAAGCAGCACTACTAATGGCTCTATATAGTTATTTCTGTCCAATATTAAACAACTAGCTCTATGGAATGTGCCTTGTCCAAGACCAGGGATTTCTTATATGTTGGATGGAACGTAAATGAAATATTTCTAAGAACGTTTATAAAATGGGATATTTTCTGTTTATGTTTAGGAGAGTCGTACTTCCCCTTTACCACCATGTGTTGCGGGGCTAACAACGGGAAGCAGATTTAGCACATAACAATGGGCTTTTTATACTCGGCTCTGCTCTGTTTAATGGGTCCAATTAAATCAGGACCAGCTCTGTTTATCTCTTCCTCTATTTCAGTTATTACATTTTAGCCAAAGAGCCATTTCCTCTATGGGGGGAGAAAGAAACCAGAATCTAACTGAATTTTATATGGGAACACGTAGGCTGTGAATTAGCACTTTATAGAGCTGAACCAAGCTCCTAATGTTATTATTATTATGGATTTACAGTCTAGAGGATATGGGGTGAGACATAACGTTGCAGGAGTCGGTAGGCTGTAAATAGATTGGCAGTGGAGTGTGAAAGGCAGGTTGGATCATATTGGGTAGTAAGATGGGTAGTGTCTAGGCCAGGTTATATGCTTGCCTGAAGAGGTGGGTTTTAAGGTTACGTTTGAAGGTATTAAGGGATGGTGAATGACAGATGGATGAAGGGAGTTCCAGAGCAGAGGGGCAGCATGAGCAAAGTCCTGAATACGGGCACGGGAAGAGGTGACAAGGGTGGATGAGAGGAGGATATCGTTTGCGGAGCAGAGGTTGCGTCTGGGAAGATAACGGTGGAACAGCACTGAGATATATGAAGGGGCTGTGTTGGATAGTGCTTTATAGGATAGGGTAAGCAGTTTGAACTGGATCCTATGCGTCATGGGCAACCAGTGGAGGGACTGACAGAGAGGAGAGGCATTAGAGGAGCGAGAAGAGAAATTAATGAGCCGGGCAGCAGAGTTGAGGATGGATTGAAACAGAGCCAGGCAGTTGTTTGGTAAACCACACAGAAGTGTGTTGCAGTAGTCTAGCCAGGATGTGATTAGGGCATGGACTAGGATTTTTGTAGCTTCGTTCGAGAGGAAGCGTCGGATGCGGGAGATGTTTTTGAGTTGGAGCCGACAGGAGTTGTCAAGCGAATTGGCATGGGGTTTGAAGGAAAGATCGGAATCTAGCGTTATTCCCAGGCAGCGGACATAAGGAGATGGTGATATAGGTGTGTTGTTAATATTAATAGTAAGACTAGGGAGGGGAACAGATTGTGAGGGTGGGAAAAGGACAAGTTTAGTCTTGTCCATGTTGAGTTTGAGGAAGCGGGAGGACATAAAGGCAGAGATGGCATTAAGGCAGTCGGGGACCCAGGATGTCAGAGTAGGGAGATCTGGGGCAGAGTTGTAAATTTGGGTACAATCCGCATACAGGTGATACTGGAATCCAAATGATCTAATGAGTTTTCCAAGGCCATAGGTGTAGATGGAGAAAAGGAGAGGACCGAGTACTGAGCCTTGCGGGACCCCCACAGGGAGGGGGCGAGGGGTGGAGTTAATTTCAGAGTGGAAAACACTAAAGGTCCTACCAGAGAGATAGGAGGATAGCCAAGAAAGTGCAGTGTCCTGTTATGCCCAATACTGACATACCATCTCGCATTGCTCAGGACTCCAGCCCTTATACAGCATATAAGCATATATACAGCATATAGTACAATATGTACTATATATTATACATATATAATAAACAGGTAGCTGGATATTCCCATCTCCAGGAAGGTTAAGCAAGTTATTTTTATACATCTGACGAATGATATTGAGCACTGCAGCAGCAAGGAAGGATCCTTTCATTAATTAAATGAGTGGGTTCATTATATAGCTCAGCTGTTACTGCAACATGTAGTATTTTATATGAAATCTCATCATCTATAATATTAGTAATGTTATCACACTGTTCAGGAATTGTACTTATAACGTTATTTCAATGTGTTTATGCATTTAAAGCACGCCAGAAATGTACATTTTAAAGGAACTCTGCTATTTCGTCTAATAGATGGATCATATCTTTAATGATAAAGGACTATGTTGAAACTTTATGATAAGTTATTTTCCAATGAACCCATCAGACCTTGATAAGGGGCACTATACTCATCTGTGAATTGAATGGCATTATTTGCATTTGTAATGGCTTAGCACATATTAATATACTTAACTGCCATGGCAGTTATATACCTTTTAAGATTTTTAAAATGCTTTTCTGCAGTTTATTTTTTGTTTGTATACTAAATGTGTGTATAACAAATGTGTTGCAAGTAGGCTGGATCCAGCACACCTTAGTCCATATATGTACTGGGTGTCTAGTGTGTATTGCCGCTGAATTAGGCAATTAAATCTGCTACTTTGGAATGGACTCTCAAGACAGATCAATATGAAAAATAACACATCCTAGAACAAACCTAATAACAACCCAGGATATGACCTCACTAATGAGGATGGACAAAGTCACGCCCATAGCATGGAAACATGTGCAAAGATTCTTTTTTAACAAACCAATGTAGATATTAAACACAATTTTAAAGTGCTATAAGTGAAAAAAGGCACCTAGTGCAACTGGATTAAGGTGCCATAATGTAATATAGAATCCTGAATATAATAAATGGGTATGAAATGAGTGTGTAATAAATGTATGTTCAATAAATGTGTGCATAATACATGTGCAAGTAATGTATGTATGTGTAATAAATACATTAATGATAAATGTGCAAGTAATATATGTGTGCGTGATAAATGTGCTAGTAATGTATGTATGTGTAATAAATACATTAATGATAAATGTGCAAGTAATATATGTATGTGTAATAAATACATTAATGATAAATGTGCAAGTAATGTATTTATGTGTAATAAATACATTAATGATAAATGTGCAATTAGTGTATGTATGTGTAATAAATACATTAATGATAAATGTGCAAGTAATGTATGTATGTGTAATAAATACATTAATGATAAATGTGCAAGTAATGTATGTATGTGTAATAAATACATTAATGATAAATGTGCAAGTAATGTATGTACCGTATGTGTAATAAATACATTAATGATAAATGTGCAAGTAATGTATTTATGTGTAATAAATGTACAGAATGGCAGATGAGATTCAATGTAGGTAAATGTAAGGTGATGCATTTGGGATTCAATAATCCCTGTGCCATCTACACCATAAATAACTCTGTGTTAAGTTCATCTGTTATGGAAAAAGATTTGGGGGTTCTGGTAGATAACAGACTTAGCTGTAGCAAACAATGCCAGGTAGCAACAGCTAGAGCTAGCAAGATATTGTCTTGTATAAAAAGGGGAATAGATTCAAAAAAGAAAAATATTATTCTCCCTCTTTACAAGGCACTGGTAAGGCCTCATTTGGAATATGCGGTGCAGTTTTGGAATCCCATATACAAAAGGGACATCTTGGAAATTGAGGCAGTTCAGAGAAGGGCAACTAAATTAATAAGGGGAATGGAGGGGCTTGAATATGCAGGCAGACTAGACAAGTTAGGGCTGTTTACATTGGAGAAGCGGCGGTTGCGTGGGACATGATAACCTTATACAAATATATTAATGGCCCATACAATGAACTCTCTGGTGCATTGTTCACTAATAGGTCATATCGAGGACACTGGACATCCTTTAAGGTTGGAAGAAAAGAAGTTTCATCTTCAGGTTAGGAGAGGTTCTTTACAGTGAGAACGGTGAAACTGTGGAACTGTCTTCCAGCAAGATGTGGTAATGGCAAGTTCATTGAATAACTTTAAAAAAGCCTGGATAAGTTTTCAAACTAAAAAATATTGAGAATTACTGGTATTAATGCATATAGATCTGGTTGATCCAGGGATAGGTTGGACTTGATGGACGTATGTCTTTATTCAACCCTTAATTACTATGTAACTTGTAAATATAAATGTGCAAGTACCGTATATACTCGAGTATAGTCGAATTTTTCAGGCTTTAAAATTAGCCTGAAAACCTAACCTCGACTTACTCGGGTCAAGTCGAAATTTAGATCCAAATTCTGCAATTGCAAGTAGTAACCAGTAGGTGGCGCTGTGTTAACCTGCATAGAAAGTAACAGGAGCTGATCTGCCTTTACACTTCCTGCTTCCTGTAGTCTGGCTGCTGGACTCACTCAGCACTGTCACTGCTCATCTGTATGCTGTAAATCTGATGGGTTTCTTCAGTTTGGGGCAAAAAACAGCTGCTAGTACAGTGCAAATGACAGCTTGAAACTACAACTCTCAGGTGACATTTTTAAAGGGCATGTCCACCCCCAAAACTATAATCCCCCCAACTACTGGCCCCACCATGTTTGTGTTTAATCCTTACCTCACATCCCAGCTCCATAGGGTTCTCGTGTCCCCCCCCAAGTCCCAAAAAATGACTACCAGGAGGCTAGCAGAGTCCATATAGGACACTGCCTGCTACTGCCTCAGGTAGATTTTTGCCATGCGTACTCGCAGCCCTTCTCTCCCCCTCCCTCCCCTCCCTCTCCCTCCCTTTCCCTCCCTCTCCCTCCCGTTCTACTATCCCTCCCCCTAGCATAACCCCTTCAGTAATGATTTCCCCCATGTCCTCCCAGCCCCAACCGCATATTTTTTTTTTTTAGAAAGCTCCCCAAACTCTTACTTACCTCTCCTCTTTCCTCCGGCGAAGTGAGCTGCCGGCAGCCGCGTGCTGTGATTGGCTGCCGCTCAGCCAATCACAGACGCGGCTGCCGGTCCCGCCCCTCTGCTTGCATTTCCTTGCAAGCAGAGGGCCGGGACCGGCGGAGGACGAGGGGAGGTTAAGTAGAGTTTAGGGGGCTTTCTAAAAAAAAATTATAGCGGTTGGGGCTGGGAGCCCAGGGGGGACCTTATATGAAAAAAATTTTTTTAGGGTGGACAAGCCTTTAACTATATGGGGTCAGAGGGCCCTTTACTATATGGGGGTCAGAGTTCCCTTTACTAAGGGGGTGCGAGGGCCCTTTCAATGGGGGTCAGGAGAATTGTAAATGATGTATGTTTAATTAAAGTTTACTGAACCTTGCCACTCCACATTTTAGAAACTGAATCTCCCAGCAACAAAGCATGCTGGGAGTTGTAGTTTCCAAATATCTGGAGTGCCAAGGAATTGGAGGTTACTGGTACTGGATTTGGTCTTACTGTATGGGATTCATGTATGGGAATTCTGCGTCCATTTAAAGGGCAACTAAAGCCTTAAACAACACAGAATCAGAAGGCAGTAGTGGTGATAATTTCTACCCTCGACTTATACTCGAGTCAATCAGTTTTTACAAATTTTTCAGGTAAAAATAGGTACCTCGACTTATACTCGGATCGACTTATACTCGAGTATATACGTAATGTATGTATGTGTAATAAATACATTAATGATAAATGTGCAAGTAATGTATGTATGTGTAATAAATACATTAATGATAAATGTGCAAATAATGTATGTGTGCCTGATAAATGTGGGTGTAAAAAATCTGTGTTTAATAAATGTGTGTGTAATAAATGTGTGTGTAATAAATGTGGGTATAATAAATGTGTGTTTAATAAATGTGTGCATAATAAATGTGGGTATAATAAATGTGTGTTTAATAAATGTGTGCATAATAAATGTGGGTATAATAAATGTGTGTGTAATAAATGTGGGCATAATAAATGTGTGTTTAATAAATGTGTGCATAATAAATGTGGGTATAATAAATGTGTGTTTAATAAATGTGTGTGTAATAAATGTGGGCATAATAAATTGTGGTTAAATAAATATGTTAATAAAGTGTGTGTAATAAATGTGTGTGTAATAAATGTGTGCATATAAATGTGTGCATATATAATGTGTGCATAATAAATGTGTGCATAATAAATGTGGTAAAATAAATGTATGTTTAATAAATGTGTTGTAATAAATGTGTGTGTAATTAATGTGTGTGTAATAAATGTGTGTGTAATAAATGTGTGTGTAAATGTGGGTGTAATAAATGTGGGTGTATAAATGTGGGTTTAATAATGTGTTGTATAAATGTATGTTTATAAATGTTGCGTAATAAATTTTCTTAATAAAATGGCCATATTGATTGTGGGGTGTAATAAATGGTTTTACAGCAAGCGAGTGCAAATGACAGAGACCATAGACACCATCAGTACAAAGCATACTGATATTACCACAGGGACTTTCATTTCCTTTCTCCTTCTGCTTTAAAAGGCTCCCCTCTTCTGTCCCACCAAATAAGCTGTGAGCTGCAAATCTGCAGTACTGCACACATAGGATAAAGTAATGTCACATTAAAATGCAATATATCTGCTGGAATATAGATAATGTAATTCCTAGCTTCCCACGAGAAGTGGCCACACCAATAGAAGATATATGCAATCAGCTGCTTCCTTTAAAGGGAGTTCCCATCATACCTGGCAGCTGTAGCTCGGTTATGAAATCAGGACCGGTGAAGGACGTTCCAATCCCCAATCACATTGCGATCGTACAACCCCTCCGCTGGAAATGTGTGTTCTGGATCCCCTGGTAATTTGTTGACTCTCGCTCCGTTTCATGAAGCAATTTCTTTGGCACTGAAAGAAAAATAATCATTAGGAAACAGAAAAAATACTAATTAATCTTTAAAAATTCAATGAAATAACATTTTATCTATGGTGAGAATGGAGAAGAAAATGAGGTTGTGTGAGGTCTACAAGTCACAGCCAATAAGGCAATAACCAACGCATCAAGCTTCAAACTCACTGACCTGTAATTATGTTCTACACTGTACACCCAAACCCTTTATTCCCTTCAGAAAAAACTAGATCTGTAAACCGATCAGTGTGTTGTATAGGAATTCAAAGGGCATATATAGTGAAAAACACAAATTGCCCCATGGAAAGTTAAATTCATGTACTCTGTGCTGCCTTTCTCCTGACTCATGTTTTTCCATGGTGTCAGATCTGTGTGCAGCACTCCCCTTTCCCCCTCCCCTCTGTTACCTCCTCCATGTCTCAACTCCGGCAACTTGACAAGCTTATCATGTGCAGCAGGAGTTAAAAGTTCAACGTCCTGAAAAACACACCCACACACAGTGGCCAATAGAAAGGAAGCTGTCATGGAGACACGGAAGAAAGGGAGAACAGTAGTTTACTGCTGCAATTCAACCTCTCATTTGACCCATCATCAAACAGTGAAAGCTATCAAGAAGGGGGGTCAAGTGCAGCCTTATCTCTGCAGTCAAAGCTACCTCTCTCCCCTGCTAATGTTCTTATCTCCATGTTTGTTACAGAGCAGGGAGGAGGGAGGGACTTGGCAGGATGAGGGTCACGTCACAGGGATTTGATTGACAGTACAAATAGGCGTAGAGGAATGCAATTACGTGAAGACACTCTGGGGGTTTGGGGGAATTATAGAACACATGGAAAATAAGAGGAAAAAGTTTGTTTTCCACTATAGATGCCCTTTAAGTAGTACCACTATTCTGCATGACCAAACACGTGGCCTAAGACTACATGAATGCATCAAAAATTCCTGCCAGAATGTGAAAAGCAACAAAATGGATTGTTATTTGATTCCGATTTCCTGACAACTATTCTGTGGGCAAACACAACACGCAACGGGTAACATTTGTAACAAAGGTGTCATTACTTCAAATAACCATTCACCATTAGATTAGTAAGGGCAAAGACAGTTTTAATCAACACAATCACATAAATCAGGTTATTAAGGGATTAAGCTCATAGGTAGAAGAACGTTTGACATGGGTCAATGTGTTTCATATGTTGTGAAAGCTAATGAGCCTCATTTCTTCTCTGACCTTGGTATAAGTAAACAAGATGGCTGACTAGCTCTAAGCTTGCAAAAACACAATAACTAAAAAACTAACCTACTGAACTCTTGGGTAAAATTCTAGAGTCAAAGCTGATTATGCACCCAAACTGTACTGCGCTTTTAGGAAATCAAACCAAATTGTACAAGTAAGTGTTGCATTTTAACTAGATTTGTTTTGTAAGAGAAGCCATTATGCAATATACATTTTTGACCATGTAAAACCTTATTGACTTCCCACTGACGATTTTAAAGTTGTGGTCACTAAATTGAATACATATAGCATATAACCTTAAAGGGTATATGGCAGCAATAGATAGGCCTGCAATCCCCTCCGCTTGTAGAATAAAACTGAATAAGGAATAATTCATTAAATGTAGGGTGCAATTGAACAGTATTTGGTAACAACCCCCTCAGTGCAGTTTGGGGGTTATCACTGAACAGGAACTAAGATCAGCTTTCTAAAGCTGGGTACACACCTATCGATTTTCCTCCTGACCGACCGTTCATACTTCGAACGGTCGGCCAGGAGGAAGGACTGTCGGTCGCGCAAAAGCAGCCGCGTCCGATAGTCACCGCGACGATCGTGTGCCAGGTAGCAACAGCTAGAGCTAGCAAGATATTGTCTTGTATAAAAAGGGGAATAGATTCAAAAAAGAAAAATATTATTCTCCCTCTTTACAAGGCACTGGTAAGGCCTCATTTGGAATATGCGGTGCAGTTTTGGAATCCCATATACAAAAGGGACATCTTGGAAATTGAGGCAGTTCAGAGAAGGGCAACTAAATTAATAAGGGGAATGGAGGGGCTTGAATATGCAGGCAGATTAGACAAGTTAGGGCTGTTTACATTGGAGAAGCGGCGGTTGCGTGGGGACATGATAACCTTATACAAATATATTAATGGCCCATACAATGAACTCTCTGGTGCATTGTTCACTAATAGGTCATATCAGAGGACACGTGGACATCCTTTAAGGTTGGAAGAAAAGAAGTTTCATCTTCAGGTTAGGAGAGGTTTCTTTACAGTGAGAACGGTGAAACTGTGGAACTGTCTTCCAGCAGATGTGGTAATGGCAAGTTCATTGAATAACTTTAAAAAAGGCCTGGATAAGTTTCTAAAACTAAAAAATATTGAGAATTACTGGTATTAATGCATATAGATCTGGTTGATCCAGGGATAGGTTGGACTTGATGGACGTATGTCTTTATTCAACCTTAATTACTATGTAACTATGTAAATATAAATGTGCAAGTACCGTATATACTCGAGTATAAGTCGAATTTTTCAGGCTTTAAAATTAGCCTGAAAACCTAACCTCGACTTATACTCGGGTCAAGTCGAAATTTAGATCCAAATTCTGCAATTGCAAGTAGTAACCAGTAGGTGGCGCTGTGTTAACCTGCATAGAAAGTAACAGGAGCTGATCTGCCTTTACACTTCCTGCTTCCTGTAGTCTGGCTGCTGGACTCACTCAGCACTGTCACTGCTCATCTGTATGCTGTAAATCTGATGGGTTTCTTCAGTTTGGGGCAAAAAACAGCTGCTAGTACAGTGCAAATGACAGCTTGAAACTACAACTCTCAGGTGACATTTTTAAAGGGCATGTCCACCCCCAAAACTATAATCCCCCCAACTACTGGCCCCACCATGTAGTGTAGTTTAATCCTTACCTCACATCCCAGCTCCATAGGGTTCTCCTGTAGTCCCCCCCCAAAGTCCCAAAAATGACTACCAGGAGGCTAGCAGAGTCCATATAGGACACTGCCTGCTAGCTGGCCTCAGGTAGATTTTTGCCATGCGTACTGCAGCCCTTCTCCCCCCTCCCTCCCCCTCCCTCTCCCTCCCTTTCCCTCCCTCTCCCTCCCGTTCTACTATCCCTCCCCCTAGCATAAAACCCCTTCAGTAATGATTTCCCCCATGTTCTCCCAGCCCCAACCGCATATTTTTTTTTTTTAGAAAGCTCCCCAAACTCTTACTTACCTCTCCTTTTCCTCCGGCGAAGTGAGCTGGCCGGCAGCCGCGTCTGTGATTGGCTGCGCTCAGCCAATCACAGACGCGGCTGCCGGTCCCGCCCCTCTGCTTGCATTTCCTTGCAAGCAGAGGGCCGGGGGGCGCGGCGGAGGATCGAGGGGAGGTAAGTAGAGTTTGGGGGCTTCTAAAAAAAAAATTATAGCGGTTGGGGTGGGAGCCCAGGGGGGACCTTATATGAAAAAAATTTTTTTAGGGTGGACATAGCCTTTAACTATATGGGGTCAGAGGGCCCTTTACTATATGGGGGTCAGAGTTCCCTTTACTATATGGGGGTCAGAGGGCCCTTTACTATATGGGGGTCAGGAGAATTGTAAATGATGGTATGTTTAATTAAAGTTTACTGAACCTTGCCACTCCACTGTTTAGAAACTGAATCTCCCAGCAAACAAAGCATGCTGGGAGTTGTAGTTTCCAAATATCTGGAGTGCCAAGGAATTGGAGGTTACTGGTACTGGATTTGGCTATTACTGTATGGGATTCATGTATGGGAATTCTTGTCCATTTAAGGGCAACTAAAGCCTTAAAACAACACAGAATCAGAAGGCAGTAGTGGTGATAATTTCTACCCTCGACTTATACTCGAGTCAATCAGTTTTACAAATTTTTCAGGTAAAAATAGGTACCTCGACTTATACTCGGATCGACTTATACTCGAGTATATACGTAATGTATGTATGTGTAATAAATACATTAATGATAAATGTGCAAGTAATGTTGTATGTGTAATAATACATTCATGTAAATGTGCACATAAAATATGTATGGTGCCTGATAAAGTGGGTTGTTAAAAAATCTATGTGTGTAATAAATGTGTGTGTAATAAATGTGGGTATAATAAATGTGTGTTTAATAAATGTGTGCATAATAAATGTGGGTATAATAAATGTGTGTTTAATAAATGTGTGTGTAATAAATGTGGGCATAATAAATGTGGGTATAATAAATGTATGTTTAATAAATGTGTGTGTAATAAATGTGTGTGTAATAAATGTGTGCATAATAAATGTGTGCATAATAAATGTGTGCATAATAAATGTGTGCATAATAAATGTGGGTAAAATAAATGTATGTTTAATAAATGTGTGTGTAATAAATGTGTGTGTAATTAATGTGTGTGTAATAAATGTGTGTGTAATAAATGTGTGTGTAATAAATGTGGGTGTAATAAATGTGGGTGTAATAAATGTGGGTGTAATAAATGTGGGTGTAATAAATGTATGTTTAATAAATGTGTGCGTAATAAATTTTTCTTAATAAAAGTGGCCATATTGATTGTGGGTGTAATAAATGGTTTTACAGCAAGCGAGTGCAAATGACAGAGACCATATGACACCATCAGTACAAAGCATACTGATATTTACCACAGGGACTTTCATTTTCCTTTCTCCTGCTTTAAAAAGGCTCCACCTCTTCTGTCCACCAATATATAAGCTGTGAGCTGCAAATCTGCAGTACTGCACACATAGGATAAAGTAATGTGCACATTAAAATGCAATATAATCTGCTGGAATATAGATAATGTAATTCCTAGCTTCCCACGAGAAGTGGCCAACACCACATAGAAGATATTATGCAATCAGCTGCTTCCTTTAAAGGGAGTTCCCATCATACCTGGCAGCTGTAGCTCGGTTATGAAATCAGGACCGGTGAAGGACGTTCCATCCCCAATCACATTGCGATCGTACAACCCCGTCCGCAGTGGGAAATGTGTGTTCTGGATCCCCTGGTAATTTGTTGACTCTCGCTCCGTTTCATGAAGCAATTTCTTTGGCACTGAAAGAAAAATAATCATTAGGAAACAGAAAAAATACTAATTAATCTTTAAAAATTCAATGAAATAACATTTTATCTATGGTGAGAATGGAGAAGAAAATGAGGTTGTGTGAGGTCTACAAGTCACAGCCAATAAGGCAATAACCAACGCAATCAAGCTTCAAACTCACTGACCTGTAATTATGTTCTACACTGTACACCCAAACCCTTTATTCCCTTCAGAAAAACTAGATCTGTAAACCGATCAGTGTGTTGTATAGGAATTCAAAGGGCATATATAGTGAAAAACACAAATTGCCCCATTGGAAAGTTAAATTCATGTACTCTGTGCTGCCTTTCTCCTGACTCATGTTTTTCCATGGTGTCAGATCTGTGTGCAGCACTCCCCCTTTCCCCCTCCCCTCTGTTACCTCCTCCATGTCTCAACTCCGGCAACTTGACAAGCTTATCATGTGCAGCAGGAGTTAAAAGTTCAACGTCCTGAAAAACACACCCACACACAGTGGCCAATAGAAAGGAAGCTGTCATGGAGACACGGAAGAGAAGGGAGAACAGTAGTTTACTGCTGCAATTCAACCTCTCATTGTGACCCATCATCAAACAGTGAAAGCTATCAAGAAGGGGGGTCAAGTGCAGCCTTATCTCTGCAGTCAAAGCTACCTCTCTCCCCCTGCTAATGTTCTTATCTCCATGTTTGTTACAGAGCAGGGAGGAGGGAGGGACTTGAGCAGGGATGAGGGTCACGTCACAGGGATTTGATTGACAGTACAAATAGGCGTAGAGGAATGCAATTACGTGAAGACACTCTGGGGGTTTGGGGGAATTATAGAACACATGGAAAATAAGAGGGAAAAAGTTTGTTTTCCCACTATAGATGCCCTTTAAGTAGTACCACGGATATTCTGCCATGACCAAACACGTGGCCTAAGACTACATGAATGCATCAAAAATTCCTGCCAAGAATGTGAAAAGCAACAAAATGGATTGTTATTTGATTCCGATTTCCTGACAACTATTCTGTGGGCAAACACAACACGCAACGGGTAACATTTGTAACAAGAGGTGTCATTACTTCAAATAACCATTCACCATTAGATTAGTAAGGGCAAAGACAGTTTTAATCAACACAATCACATAAATCAGGTTTATTAAGGGATTAAGCTCATAGGTAGAAGAACGTTTGACATGGGTCAATGTGTTTCATATGTTGTGAAAGCTAATGATGCCTCATTTCTTCTCTGACCTTGGTATAAGTAAACAAGATGGCTGACTAGCTCTAAGCTTGCAAAAACACAAACTAAAAGAAACTAACCTACTGAACTCTTTGGGTAAAATTCTAGAGTCAAAGCTGATTATGCAACCCAAACTGTACTGCGCTTTATAAGGAAATCAACCAAATTGTACAAGTAAGTGTTGCATTTTAACTAGATTTGTTTTGTAAGAGAAGCCATTATGCAAATATACATTTTTGACCATGTAAAACCTTATTGACTTCCCACTGACGATTTTAAAGTTGTGGTCACTAAATTGAATACATATAGCATATAAACCTTAAAAGGGTATATGGCAGCAATAGATAGGCCTGCAATCCCCTCCGCTTGTAGAATAAAACTGAATAAGGAATAATTCATTAAATGTAGGGTGCAATTGAACAGTATTTGGTAACAAGCCCCCTCAGTGCAGTTTGGGGGTTATCACTGAACAGGAACTAAGATCAGCTTTCTAAAGCTGGGTACACACCTATCGATTTTTCCTCCTGACCGACCGTTCGATACTTTCGAACGGTCGGCCAGGAGGAAGGACTGTCGGTCGCGGCAAAAGCAGCCGCGTCCGATAGTCACCGCGACCGATCGTGCGGTCCGTAGAGGACCGCACGATCGGACGAGGTTTTCCACCCTGTCTGATCGTCCTTTCGTCCGATTCGGACGAACGGTCGATCGGACACGGGCACTTTCGGATGCGATAATTTCGGTCCGATCGACCGATACACTGAACTATCGGTCGATCGGACCGAAATATCTCATCGTGTGTACCCAGCTTAAGGTAACTGGTCCTGAGAGCTTGAAGGATTCTGGGAGTTTTAGGTCATCCACAGGTGATAAAGATAAAGCTATTTAAAGATAAAGGAAGAAACCATATGAAATGTAGGCTTTTACTACAATACGAACCCTAATCTTTAAACAACATACAATCCCGGTAGATCACAGAGTTTATCTGTGTCTTCAGTCAATGCTTTTTAATTTGTCACAAAGAGGTTAATGATGTCCAATACACAAGGAGCATTGTTTAAAACTTCCTCCATACAGAACCAAGTCTTTGCCATGACTCTAACTACCCTCTGCTTCCTACCGCAGACCACCAGCGGTGACGTAAAGCCCACCCCTCGAAAGGTTCCAGCAAAGCAGACGTCTGCAGTTTCGACCAAAGTCTCATTAGACAGAAAAAAAAGAACAACACTTTTTAGTAACCTTATACCTCCAACCAGTTCCTATGCAAGGCAAAGGTTTCTCTAGTTTTTACATTTTCAGGGATTGGGAAGGTCTAGTTTGTATATTTGTCTCAGTAGGACAGCACACATTTCATACATTAACCAGTGCCACATCTGGTGTATGTTAACCTCGCTGGGGTAAGGGCTTGTTTATCATAACAGGCGTGCGCTCTTAATGAAGGGGATCCTAACAGGATTGTAATTTAGTCCCAAGTTTCTTCTGATTGGGTCACTAATTTAATTAAAAGGGATAACAGCAAATTACATTTTCTAGGATATTAAAGAGACTAAACAGATATGAGGGGGATGGGGGAATACAATGTCCCACTTTAAAAATGTAAACAAATTGTTCCCCAATTGTCATATCTAATAACTAATTATCCCTTGTCCCAAACAATAAACGATAACACCTGACATTAGATACGGAAGAGAAAGTAGGTAGATAAACATGCCCACACACTATACTTTATATTCAGACGTTCAAGGGTGTTTGTCTGTACAAATGCCTGACCCGTCTTAAGGTAAGAACTGCTATGTGGAAAATTTAGTAGTTACAGTCACCTAACTAGGAATCAATGGGGCCCCCAGCAAAATAATGATGGGGCCCCCCTCTCTGCATCATATAGAGTGGTTTTCTCAGGAGAGGCTGTATCTCTCGCATAAGGAAAAATAAGAAAACGGGCCCCCCTGCAGTTGCATGGTCTGCTTCCCTACGGACGAACGCATAATGTATCTAACATTTAACTAGTGTATGGCCAGCATAAGTATAAAATAAAACCACAGGCCAATAGATGGTAGAGTAATTAGATTGTAAGCTGTATGGGGCAGGGATCTCTTTCCCCACGTCGCATGGTTGAAGCTTAGTAATGTACAAAATGATTGATATTTTTGTCCCCTTGTACTTTTTTGTATTAAAATATTGTACAGCGCTGCGTCCCCAGGTGTCGATATATAAATAAACATACATACAATAGGATCTATTTGTCTTAGTGGTCACTACTTCCTATGAATATCACAAGGAAAAAGGAAATGCATGGTTAGCACTTTACAGAGCCAGAAACCAAACCTAAATAGCAGGGGTTACCCTCACAGCAATCAAGCTGCCAGTGGAACTCTATGTTTGGATACATTCCTCTTGCCATTCCCAGAGAAAGGAGCTAAATATATTTCTATTAGGTAGTCTTGCTTTTAACACATGCGATGGCTGGAGACTTCCATAGGGCTGGGGGACACTGAATCACTAGCAATGAAAAGATTTACAAACACAAGAATCAGAGAGTGTTCATTTACTAGTGAGGTGGATTTTATAAGGCGAGCAGTAAGACGAGGAAATGTGTGAGACTGCACAAAGAACCTAGATATTATATATATTATTATTATATGTGACAATCATATTGACATTAAATAATAAAAGATTGGACATGTGTAATTCGAATTAAAAAAAGGATTTTAAAAAGATAGTCTGGTCTGCAGAACTCTACCTTGGGGCTTATTTAATAAGAGGGGCAAAATGTTGCAACCAATCAGATGTAAACTTTCTACTGGACTACTACAGTTAGAAAACATTTGATTGGTTGTTATAAATGAATAGCTCCCACAAAATATTGTTCCTCTTATTAGAGAGGATATTGGTAGTTGTAGTGAGACGCTTACCAGTCACTGCTGGTAACAGTGAGGAACACAAGCAAGCAGGCTTTGCTGTTCAGTCATCAAGATGCTTTGAATTCCTGGTGATCTATGAACCTGAAAATATATTCCGCAAACGCTTTTGTATAATGTTAAAATCGCTTCATACCCTCAAATGGGAATTGTTTAATATAGTGTAGAGTAGACACAGAATAACTTCAATGAATAATAAAAAAAACACAAACACAGACCATAACACACTTCTTAGGCAGTGTAAAACCCCAACATGGCATTGATGACTATTCCAGTTCCCACCACTTCCTAGTTCTAACGCCCTTTACAATGACCTCATTTGGCCTGCTGACCATGCAACAGATGGACCTTCCTAGCTAACCTAATGATCACTCTTCCTTCCTATTGTGTGATGTGACAGCAACAAGCACATTTTTATTACAGACGAGCTGTTGGTGAACCACTCTGCAGGAAATCTACTGACCTGTAGGGGTGGAAGGGCCTTTGAAACCAAACCATGTGGGTGTAAAAATATTAAGTTAAAAAAGTACCGCGGTCACAGAGAAAATACAAAAAAAAAATAAAAGATTAATGTCGTTCCCACACATGCTGATAGCAGGGTTAAGATGCTTGTAAATGCCCTGGGCTAAAGAGGAGACACTTCTGGACAGAATAATGAATGTATTGTCAGGATGGGACATTAACCTTTCACACATTGGGTCCATTTCACCACAAAGCACAAATAAACTGATGTAATTAGTACAGCCGTAAAATCGGATGTCAAACAAATAGAAAGTATTTACTAAAAGAGAAAAATGTAAGGCACAAAAAGAGAAAAATGGTAATATTAATTTAAAAGGGATGTTTAGACTAAAACTAATTTATTACTAATCACAGAAGATATACCAGTTAGAAAACTATAAAATCTTTCACTACAGAAACTCCAGTAAACTTTCAGTTTGCACCTACCTTTAGCACAAATTAGCTGATTGGATAATTCCTCTCTGTCCCACTGGGTGAATAACACAGAGCATGCCTGAAGTCACTAAGCTATGGGAGGGGATAGTAACTGCATGAGTTTCTCTACTGAAGAATTTTAGAGCGCATCTCTGGTTAGTGGTTACGTAGAAAGTAATAAAATGTTTTAACCTGCACCTTCTGGATGATGAGTCAGGGAAAATGTCTTTTGGGACAGAATTATCCTAGTGACATACAGTATGTGTGAATTTAAGTTATTCAGTCTATTCTAAGTGACTTTTTTACTTCCCTGGGGAGGGGGGGCAGTAAATGTAATAGCTGCAAGGCTTGCTGTCATTGAATATTTGGCAACTAGAAAATTGTCACTTGTAGCCAAACTTTCACTTCTAAGCTGGGTACACACAGTACGATAAGCCCCATACTGTCGTATCCGACGGTATCGGGGCTTTATCGTTATGTGTGTACGCTCGTTTCCCAAACGAGCGCGCGGCCGCCGAACGATCGGGCCGGCCGTACGCTCGTTCGGGAAAGGCCGAAAATTTCCATCGGCCGTGCTAGACTCCCTATAGATGAGTCTAGCGCAGCCGATGGAAACACACAGTCCCGAGCGTTCTCCTTATGAAGTTCATAGGGAGAACGCTCGGGACTGTGTGTATGCAGATCTTTGAAAGATGGCAGACAGGATCTTGCAGATCCTGTCTGTCATCTTTCAGAAATCTGTGCTGTGTGTACCTAGCTTTACTTTTAAGAAATTAAAAAAACTTTATCCTTCTTGATAATGTTCCTTCTGTTGTTCCCCTGGCTCTGCCTTCATTAGTGAAGAAGGTCCAGGACTAAGTCCAATGGTGTAGAAGGACAGGAAGCAGTTTGAATTCTTGTCCATGTTAAGCATCAGGTACCTTGGGTTCTCTAGTCATCAAAAGCCTTCCTAAATCCCAGGTTAACACCGTTAAACAGTGTTTCTCTATATTCAATATACATTCTCAAAATTCAGAACAATATTCAGCAATGCCCACCTAGTTTTAGTTTTGTGAACACTGCAGAAGTATTGACATTTCTGGTAGCCTAGCTGAGCACAATGTCCAATGGTTTGGGTGGTTTGCTTGGGGCCATTTGTAGAAAGGTTCCAGAGCTGGGCATTCTGTTATTAAAGGAGAACTAAACTTAAAACCTAATGTGAAAGTGTTTCTTCCCAGAACACCTATACAATGCAAGATTCTTCTCTAGTAAGTTGCATTTAGTACATGTGAGAAGGTCTCTGTGATGTTTTCAGTACAACCCACAGCCCATGAAGTCATCAAAGAGCCACGCCCCCTGAACCCAGTATTCACTGTCTCTATGCACAAAGTGTTTTCTATACAGATGGCTACACACCAATATGGAATCCCTGATAAGACTTTGAAAGCTGCCTGTTAACCTGCAATTTATTTAACAGTCAGTGTGAGTTGCTGGAAAATAAACTGCAGCTTTTAAAGTTTTATCAGGGATTCCATATCCCATTTTTTAAATTCATTTCCTAGCAAAGGATAAAGCTTCCAAATGTACCTGGTGTACCTGGATTATCTGCTTATTCAGTGTTGGCGCACCGGGTAAGGCACCAGGTTAAGAAGTAAACTGTTTAGAAGGTCACAAGTTCAATACCCCAGTTTCTATTATGTGCCAAGCAAAAGATAAAGCCTCTATGTACCGGTACCTATATATTCAGCTTGTTCAGTGGTGGCACACCTGGTAAGACACCAGAATTAGAAACACACGGTTCATAAGGTTGCAAGCTCGTATCCCCAGACTTACCTCTATTTTTTGCTTCCATTATGTTCATAGTAAAAGATTGTACATGTACCAGCTTACTATGTAGTAGCAGCTAGCCTAGAGGTAAGAGCACTCCTTTTAGGAAGACAGATGAACTGTACAAGTTGTAGGTTCTATTCCCCAGATTTTTTTTTTTTGCTGAAATGTTAGTATTCCATTTCTTACATCCATGCTATCTATGAAATACACTGCAAAGATTACTTTTATTTTTGTATGAAATGTAAAGGATTATATCATTGTTAGGACAGGAGCATTGAATGTGTTTGAAAACAAAAAACTGAAATCCCTGTTCTGCGTCAGGGAGAGGGAGGACCTCTGTGCTGTAATGTGATTGGCTGTCAGCTTATAGGAAGCAAGGCTGCAACTTCCTTGTTTTGATCTGTTGAGCACTACAGAGCATATGCCTGTACGCAGACACTTAGCTGGGGGTTTACCCAGCTAAGGTGGATTGTGGGAGCTGACCCCTAGTACTCACAGGTTGGTTTCACCCAATGGCCACAGCAAATTAAGAGGTGAGACACAGCTTGTTGTATGTTTGTGAATGTGCTCTGTCTATTGGGACAATGTTGTCTGGAGACTTTAGTTCTCCTTTAACCATAATTCATTGTATGTACATATAAAGCTTCCTGCACAAAACAAAATCTAGATGTTGCAGAGACATTTAAGTTTCCAAAGTGACTCCCAGTGAAACAGTCTCCACCGCAGAACTATTAAGCACATTAAATTCTCACAAGTGGATTTTCTTTTACTGTTCCAACTTGTTAATTCAGATTATTGCTGATTCAGTGGTTTGGTTTGAAGAGGAAACACAAGCTGCTGTGTTTGGAGGAGCGCCACTGTCATCTGATTTTACTCTGGCCCTGGCACTAGATTGACTGTTGCAATGGGCTTGCAGGTCCAGATGGATAAAAGGGATCGGAAGAAAAACTTCACTGTGAAAATACCCCCTGCACTTATGTTACACAACACATTCTGCCCTTCCTTATAGGTCATGTATAGGCAAAGTGTTGTTGTCCTTTAAATGTTCTTGATGTACATTTCCCAGAATCCCCAACATTGGAGAGTTGGAGTGGGTACCATCACTCTTACATAATGCCCATTCAAAAATAAAACAAGGCTGTTGTGCAGGAAGTATGTTCGGTAAGGGCAAGGTCCCACTATCAAGCACAGCAGTGCATGCAGGATATTTCCAATGCGCTGCACTCCAGGTCAAACCTATGTTATTGCACCCATGTAATCTGCATAAAAAGTCATGTACGCATGCGAACCAAAAACGGACAAGAGTGCTGCTCACATAGTGGGAAATGTCTAGTAGCATTGCATTGGCAATGCGTATTGGACGCATGAACGGAACGCAAATTGGGACCTAGCCCTAGGAAAATCAAATCCCTTCATTAATTTCATTGTGCAACGTGCAATGACAAGAAAGGAATTGAACTACCTATCTACAGTATCTATCGAATAATGATTCTATCCTGTGATCTGTCTCACTGCCTCCCTGCTGATAGCTATTTAGGCCTCTCCACAAAACTCCGTGCAGATTAGCTCTCCAGCTGGATGGGATAAATAAAAAGTTTGGGTTCACTTTCCAGTTATGTTTGTTTGATGTCAGTGTATTAGAAGATTTAACAGGTGAAGCTAAGAAAATGGCCAAGCCAGGATCCTGTCACAGTTCTGCTTTGCATTTTAATAAAACCAAGGGATTTTGGGTGACTGAGTAGCTGAATTTGCTACTTATTGAAAAACCTTAATATTTGAGTCCATTTCTTTTTCATTTAAGGGAAATGTTTTTACATGGTTACCTCCCACGCTAAAGTGGGGGAAGCGCTGAGTGAAGCATTTTAATGCTCAGGGAGATGTGTATGCACAATCCTGAGATTCTCCCACTAACCAAACTGCTGTTTGCCATTTGCAAAGTGGTAATATCTCACTTCCTGAGACATTGATAAACTCCCCTTGTGACCTTTCTGACAGTTCCTTCTGCTAGATCATGGGAATCATGTTTAGAAAAGCAAATAAAATGACTGTACCTGTAGATTACATAGGCCAACTTAGGGCCCCATTTACCCAGAGCCGCAATCACTTACCGGGTAAATGAGGCCCTCAATAAACACCAGTTCCAATAAAGTCTGGTGTGCATGGTTTCTTTGTTATATTCAATATTGTTTCGGATTCCAGTAAGCTGAACCTCGTTAAGAATGATAATGTAATGTTTCGCCAAATTGGGTGGGCACTTGTGCGCTTTGTGGCCTCTGTGCTGTCTCATTTACATTGGAAAGTCAAACAGAACCCTGCTTGCCCAGCCTAACCAGGCCCAGACCTATGAAAATCCCTCACGCTACAGGAACAATTTAGTAGCATGAGTTTTCTGGTTCAGAACAGTCCTGTGGTCATTGAGACAGTTGGAGACTGTAAAATATCAGCTTCTGTTGTGATTAGACTTTAAGTCCACTTAACATTCCTTCTGGGTTTACAGTGCGGAACTAAGCAGATGTTACCAATAACTTTGAAGCAATCCAACACCACTACCGTACCTAATCTACTATCCTCTATACAGTAATGTCATATCAGGAATCTGACTGAAACCATAGGTGTGAATTCCCTTTGGTTGTTTCAAATTAACATGAATGGGAATACCCCAGAGTATCCCCCACTGCGAGATATACAGTCCCGTGCAATATAATATCTCTAGGCAATTTTCCAAGTAACTCCCTATTCACATCAATGGAAAGCAGCTTATATTAGCTTTAATACTGCAACATGAACAGTCACAATAAATAACAACCACTGCAGATCGATCTAGGCTGACATCTTCTAGAACATAAATGATAACGATTCCCCTTTAAAAGAATGAACTAGACGTGTTATAGTCTTACAATCACTAATTGCTTATATACAGTTGTACTAAATAAATGGAGAAAGATACAAGCTGGAAAATGCAATAATGTATGTAATGTCTTTATTTTGTTGTGAACATTGTGTACCTGCTTTTGCACATGCTTAAGCTTATAAAAAGCTCATTGAGAAGAGGGAGGGGGCATACCTTTGCTAGAAAGGAAATGAACAAATACATGTAATAAACTGGGAAAATTAGCAGTTGGGGTTTTGGGCAGATAACTGACAAGTCGCCAGGTTTTTGTTTTAATGGTGGACATGCCCTTTAAAGACTCACAAAAGTTTGCAACTTGTCGTTCGTGTTCCACAATGTATCAACAATCTCAAAGTGGTTTATACATTGTGGGAAGAAAAGCAGGTAGGCTGGGGTAGGGAAATGTATTGCATCTCTCACAAGATGTATTAACTGCCATTAGGAACAGTTTCACCGGAATTAAAACATTCTTCGCTAAGGCTCTTTCAGGTCTCTGAACAGCTTGAAAAACAGTAAGAGCCTTTAATGGTTTCTACTGTAAACAATGATTTTCACTGTAACAGCTCTGTCCAGCTCAGTCCAATCTCACAATAGAGACCAGCTGGCACAATACTGTGGTCAGTCGTGACACAATATTGTATTTTGGTCTAAATTATCGTTTAAATTCGATCAGACCTTTCTGTAAGCTTTGGCTGATCAAAAGGGCCTACCAGTGCAATCTGTTGTGCTGACATGATGGCATTTTTCCCTTGAATGACGGTCTTACAAATTACACAAAGCAGGGTAGAAGTTGCTTGCACTAAGAAGCTGATTTGTTCAGCGGGCGCGTACAGTGTTTCCAAGTGGCTCTCCTGTAGACCTGCTAAGCCTTCTATGCATAGAAGAAAGAGTCCGTCGCAGCGGAGGAGCGAGTGATCGGGTAAGTAGCTTACATTCTCTACCGGCTCCTGCAGGTTTTATTAAAGAACGGGAGGCAAGACACAGCTACTTTACTTTTAGGCAGTCACCCATAGTGACTGCCTAAAAGTCACTATATTTTTTACTTTAAATTGTGGCTTTTAATGAAAGATAACATACGGTAAGGCATGTAGGTAAACTCAATGTAGTGTATTTAGTTCAACAAGCAGATCCATGCTAGGCAAATGATTGTTAGAGTGAATAAGGTGTGACCTTGAAATGAATAGTTGACCTTGGAAAGTCACTGTACCTCCCTGGGCTAATAACAGCAGTTCCATGTGGATACACATTTCTCTGACTATTGTTCCCAATAATAAACCATCATTATTAGGAACATGTGTATGGTACAACTGGAAGTTGATTGGTTAAAGGAAACACCCTACTGGGGATTCTGGGGTCAGGAAGGAAATATAAAGTGATAAAGTTATTTGACGGATCGGCGTGTGATGATTTTGTATATGTTGTCTATAACAGAATTTCCCAGAACATTTTAATATATAATAAAGAGCCAATCAGTGTAGCGATGATTTTACTTCTAAATGATAAACAGCCATCCAGGTTATAAAGTTCATAGCTAAGAAATAACATATCCTATAGCCTATCCAATAATGAGCAAATGGCAAGCCATTCAGGATGCCAGATCCTTAACATTTACAAATGTAAAACCATTGGGGCATCACGAGTATCACGCTCCTCTTACCTTCCGTGTTTTCACAATGTAGTAATCACTTTGTTACTGCATAGGAAGTATTGTTGTAACTTTTATAGCATCAAGTGCAATAAAATTTTCCTGCATGCTTTGTTACATTGAAGCAACTGGGTTAGAGTGGGTTTTATCAGATTGCACCCAATATTGCATCTCCCCCACTACTACCTACCTAGAAAGCAGGCTTCATTCCTCCACTCTTCCCAGCCATACTTTAGGCGCCATGTAGGCATGTTGAGGAATGATGTCACCAGCCACAGATGTACATGGGCGATGGGAAGACTATACACTATTTCTAGATAAAATCAAATCTTTGCTTTTAACTTTATTTGTCCTTTTTGTGCATTTGGTACAGAAATTAGGCCGCATTGCTAATGTACAGCGCGCTGACTGAAACATAAACAGAAACATTCATTTATGAAACCCAGATGTGACCGAACACAAAATAAAGGCAGCGATCTCTACAGAGACCTTCAAAGTGGAAACGGAGAATTTATTCTCTGTTAAGTCAAGGAGTTTGATTCAAGCCATATGTCTATTTATGCAAAAATAGATCAACAATTCAAATATAGTTATAGAATAGATCTTTGCACTGGATAAGAGGCAGGAGTCTTTAAAAGGAAATAAAAGGGGGAAAATGGATACCACTTGGTTTGTGTAAGTGCCAAGTGCTGGTGTATATTTAGCTTTGTGCAGCAGCCACGTGCAAACTAATTGGATTCCCCACTGACTCTCAGACCTAAATATTTGAAATGAAACAGTTCCCTGGGTCAGCACCTTTGGTTGCCCACATGTATGGGTGCAAACACAAAGCCAATTCCAGTCACATGCTGTGTGCTATAGTACAAAATCAAGAGAGCACAAACGTAAACAAAATCACAATAAACACAGAAATCTGAAAGATGTCAGGTCTCAATGGATCGGATCAATGGAAAACTTTCCATGATCAAATGATAACATTTTGTAGGTTGTTAACACTTGCCCTTTGATATTGTAGATCATTACCCCCAAAGGATTCTGGGAATTGAAATCTTACAGATGCATTTTACATTCCAAACAGGGAGAAAAATACAGTGAAAAAGGACAGCCAAAGGTCTTTACTTTCTAATAAACCTTGGTCAGCACTGGTCATATGAAACTTGCAGCACAGAGAAATTCTATCCATCATGTTCAACAATTCCCGTGTTAGTTTATTATGACCCTGGTCAAGCCTAACTCTGCCTTAGGGAAGGAACCAGAGATGCATGGAAATGTTCTTCTAGGAATCTATAGACAGGTTCCATACATTTCCTATACTCTGATCATTACTTAGGGCTAGTGCTTCCCATTGTGTTTTGCCATCTGTTAACAAGCGAGAATCACATGCCAGTGCCGCATTGTAATGTGGCATGTCACACTGTTTCCTATCGGAACTCAAGCCATCACAATTTTATGTGCAGATGGCACGTGAGCCGATAAAAGATTACTGGGGAAATTGCAGTGCACACTCAGTAACGTGCTGCAAAACGATCGCGCTTTTAACACTACACCTTGCATGGTAGTATGGCTGCTGCCTGAGGCTTGGTACGCACAAAGGAATTTTGTGCATTCGCTACAAGCGAGCGCTCGACTGGGACAAATCACTGTCTGTTGCAGCAACAGTTGCCGAATCCGATCGTGCAGTCCCATGGGGAATTGCACGATTGGCCGTGATTTATAGACATCGATACAGACGAACAGGCAATCGACATCAGTCACAGCCAAGACAATTGCAGATTATTCAGTCCGACTGACCGTTACACAGAAGTTTTGGTCGATTGGGCCAAAAAAATCAGCCCATGTTCTTAACATATCACCTGGTATATCTGGACATCATTACTATGCAGCATACGATGGTAATTGTACACATTTCCTGACCAACCAAATTCCAAGTGATGAATCAGATCAGGTTCGTTAGATCGGTCGCCAAAGACACATAGACACAATATTGTAAGGTAAGGTGCTATAAATATTTACTAGAAAAATGACACGAGCGTGGAGATTATAACACCAACAGGTTGTATAGCAGAGGAAGAAGATGACACTGTATATAAGGGATTGATCACATAATGAACACAATGGGATTAAGTGATTAGTAGAAATGCATTTACTTCCTTTGAACTTGTAAAACCTTTATTGTGGGAGATTAATAATTAGCAAAGGAACAGCAGCAGAATAAACAATTACAGACACAGGCTATGATATATGCAGATTCCTGGTGCAGAGGGCAGGGGGGGATCAGCCTCACTAAAGGTGGCCAGGATTTTACTTACCGGTCCAAGCAATCCCACAACAGATCCTGCCGGAATTGCTTTCCGTTCTTCTTTGTGACTGACATGAATGGGATTTGCGATCGCATGTCAGTTGCAAAGGAGAATGGGAAAGGCAGTTCCGGCAGGATTGGCCTAATGGCGTGGGATTGCTCGGTCAGGTAAGTAAAATTGTCTAAATGTATGGCCACCTTTAGAGATACAGTCTCTGGATTTTTATTAAGATTTGGAATTATCTCTTTAAGAATAATTTTATTAATGAAACTGATCAGTCCTAAAAAGTCATTTAAGGAACACATTCAATGCTTAGGTATTCATTTAGATCAACTGGACTTAAATTTTAGATCTTGAAGACGTTTCACTAGTCATCCGACTGGATCTCTCAATTCAGAATGGCAATTATGTACCCTGCCATCAGATTCTTGTACAACTTTAAGTCCAGTTGATCTAACTGAATACAACAGATATACCATGACCTGGATGGATGAATATTACAGATATACCATGACCTGGATGGATGACTATTACAGATATACCGTGACCTGGATGAATGAATATTACAGATATACCATGACCTGGATGGATGAATATTACAGATATACCATGACCAGGATGAATGAATATTACAGATATACCATGAACCAGGGATATGAATATTACAGATATACCATGACCTGGATGAATGAATATACAGATATTACATAACTGGATGGATGACTATACGATTACCGTTCCTGGATGATTGAATATTACAGATATACCATGACCAGGATGAATGAATTTACAGATATACCATGACCAGGATAATGAATATTACAGATATACCGTGACCTGGATGATGAATATTACAGATATAGCCATGACCTAGATGAATGATATTACAGATATACCATGACCTGGATGAATGAAATTACAAATATACCGTGACCTGGATGAATATACTTACAGATATACCATGACCTGGGTGAATGAACATTACAGATATACCATGACCTGGATGAATGAATATTACAGATATACCATGACCTGGGTGAATGAACATTACAGATATACCATGACCTGGATGAATGGATATTACAGATATACCATGACATGGATGGATGAATATTACAGATATACCGTGACCTGGATGAATGAATATTACAGATATACCATGACCTGGATGAATGAATATTACAGATATACCATGACCTGGATGAATGAATATTACAGATATACCAGTGACCTGGATGAAGAATATTACGATATACCGTAACCTGGATGAATGACATTACAGATATACCATGACCTGGATGAATGAATATTACAGATATACCATGACCTGGATGGATGAACATTACAGATATACGATGACCTGGATGAATGAATATTACAGATATACCGTAACCTGGATGAATGAACATTACAGATATACCATGACCTGGATGAATGAATATTACAGATATACCATGACCTGGATGGATGAACATTACAGATATACCATGACCTGGATGAATAAATTTACAGATTATACCGTGACCTGGAGATGAATATTAACGATATACCATGACCAGGATGAATGAAATTACAGATATACCGTGACCTGGATGAATGAATATTACAGATATACCATGACCAGGATGAATGAATATTACAGATATACCATGACCAGGATGAATGAATATTACAGATATACCATGACCTGGATGAATGAATATTACGATATACCGTAACCTGGATGAATGAACATTACAGATATACCATGACCTGGATGATGAAGATATACAGAACCATGAACTGGAGAGAAAATTACAGATATACGATGACCGGATGAATGAATATTACAGATATACCGTAACCTGGATGAATGAACATTACAGAAATACCATGACCTGGAATGAATGAATTACAGATATACCATGACCTGGATGGATGAACATTACAGATATACCATGACCTGGATGAATGAATATTACAGATATACCATGACCTGGATGGATGAACATTACAGATATACGATGACCTGGATGAATGAGAACCTTCACAAGCTCAATGCCTTGGCATTCATTTCTGCCTAAAAGGCCGACAGGAGGAAGACATTTAAAGATCAATGGTGCCCCTACCAGACACACCAAATGATACTCAAGTGAACACACAATGTATCCCTCTTTATGTCTCCAGCATAAACAACAACAAATAACAATTTTTGTCAGTGATAGATAAGGGAACAGAAACTGATAATGTAACAAAAGTGAGTCTGGATATGTAAGTAAATTGGGATCATTGCAATGGATGTGAACTAGTGTTCTTTTTATTTGCATGTACTGGATACATAAATGAACCTGGATATAAAAGAACTGCAGGGATATCAGGTGCTGATACTACTAGAAGACTTTTCTGATTATGATGGGCTGTAATTTGGAAACAAGATTGAAAATGGGCTATAGTTTTCAGTCTTTACTTCTCCATTAAGTGTGTAAAACAAATGTGAGTTGGTATTGGCCCTTGAAGCACAGGAACAGCATATATATTACATCCCAGTGTGTCTGGATGTGATTAAATGCAGGCTTCTCCACTGCAGGTTAAGCAAACAGTATTGTATCAACAAAGCCATACAGGGGAAAGGGAGTGTCCAAGAGACATTGACTAACAAGAACATCCATGGTCTGGATTCTTTATATCCAGGGTGTGATATTCAATAACATTCTTACCCAGTTGTATTGCCATACACGGGCAGATGTTCTTCTGAACGGATTTCCGATTGGAAGAACCACTTTAGATTTTTCTGCAGATTTCTCCTTGAAGATGCGGTTGGCAAAATATATATATATGTATCTAATATATTGTCGAGCGGAAAAATGGAAAACTGTTAACGATATTTTATTCAATCAAATGTACTTATCGCTTAAAATATCGACCCCATGTGTAGGGAGCTTTATAGTTAGATATTGTTTATTTGTCACTATCAAATATGTTAACAGTATGGCAACTTCCTATTCAAAAAACATACAACACTAAATATAGCCGCTTCACCAGTAGAACTGCCAGGTTCAATACGTTTTACCAAACATTTACAGCAATATAGAATGGCTACCCATTAATAGTTGACATATTCCTTTTTATTTTTATTCATTCATTCTTATTTATATTCATTTTAATCTATTTTTTTAGCAAGAAAAACTACTTCCAAGGAGGGAAACATAAAATTGTTATAACCTATCCTTATAGTGGGAGGAACGGGAAGATAATATCCTTATAAACGTCTTGTTAATACGTAGTAGTGCGCCAATTATACCCCTCCCCATACTGGCCCCAATCTGTAGTGTACAAAAATCCTTACCTGACATCTCTGCTCCAAATGGCTGCCCTGCTATGTCCCTCCAAAGTCAGGGAAACAGCAGTGTAGAAGCTGTCAGTGACTCATCCTGTGTCTGTCTCAACCTCGACAAGGTTTGAGGCATGCACAGGAGAGTCCTCCCCCCCCCTCCCGTTTTGCTCTCCCTCCCCCTAGCTCCAAACCCCTTGGTTATAATTGTAGGTATTGGTCCCCCAGCCCCAACCACCATAATAGAATTTTGAGAAAGTCCACCGATAGTTACTTACCTTACCTCTCTCCCCCGGCGTTCTGAGCAGCTGGCAGCCGCGTCCCTGATTGGCTGTCTCTCAGACAATCAGAGACGTAGCTGCCGGTCCCGCCCCCTGCTTGCAGTTCAGTAAAAGCAGAGGGCCAGGCAGTGCGGCGGAGGAAAGAGTAAAGTAAGTAACTATCGGGGCACTTTCTCAAAAATCTATTATGGCGGTTGGGCTGGGGGACCAATAACTACAATATAAATAAAGTTGAAAAAAGGGGTGGACATGCCCTTTAAATAAATACTCTAGCCCTTTAAATAATTACTCTAGCAATTTCAGTTCAAGTTGTGTTAAGTCCTTTAGGGTACCTCAGTCTTCTACTGTGCTTATCAACCCAAAACAGAAGTCGCAATGGGAAAACGGAAGCCGCGAATGGGTAAGTTATAATAGATATAGCACCTGAACTGTAAATTATAAGGATATTAGAAGTCACCTCAGAGTTCAGTGACCTGTATAAAAAGTACTCGACTTGCGGCCTTGTGTTTTTATATGATCATGGAACTCTTCTGTGACTTATAATATTGATATACTTTACAGCAGGGGGTACATTATTTACTATATGATAATACCGTGATGACAGGAATATATTATAATAATATAGGTAGGTCTATCTCAGAGATGTTACGGTGTCTAAACAGGTAAAGAAGTTGCTTACATTTTCACTGTTGTGACTGAACAGGTTTGTACTAATTACACAAAGAGATACTGTGGGACTATTGGAAACCCTGTAACAACGGTGCTGTGGTAAGTGAGAATCTGATGCTCAATTCCCAGCACTCCTTTCACCTATTGAGGGATTATGGGAGTTGTAGTTGTAGCAGCAAATAGATGGCTGATTGGATATCCCCAGATTTCCTATTCCCAGCAGCCCAAAAGGAAAATATGTTAGTGTTGGTACACACAATATATTAGCTCAATAGTCTGTCACAGACAATATCTTGGTCACACATGTTGGCAAATCTGTGTCGATCCTGCAAGGTCGGTCTGGTAGACCGCCAATCAATTTATCAGGCTAGGTACACACAAGCAGAATCTTTGGCCTGGCTGTCCATTCACCGATATATAACCAGGCAGCCAGGCTAAAATAGCATGTGTCTCAGCAAAATCACCATGTTTCACCACTACCAATTGTGCAGCCCACGGGTCCATGATTTACCGACATATCTGCAGCTGGAAATATCTGCCCGTGTGTGCCTAGCCTTAAGGTCATTGCCAGGAATATCAGATGTAGTAACACAAAGAAAAGATGCAGAGAACCAGACAAATATTCTAGGGTGATCCCATGTTTATTGCCAAGTCAACCGTGCAGAACAAACAGCACAACTTTTCGGCCAAATGGCCTTTGTCAGGTACTTCTTTTGTGTTGCTATATATACACCAGCGAGGAGACGGCTGGTATAAGGAGAGTCCATCCCATCCCATCTGATTATTGAACTCTAGGAATGTCAGATGTTCATTTGCCCATGTGCACCAAACATTATTACACTCTCTGAGAAGATATAGGAAATGAAGCATGAGGTGGAGAAGAGTAAAGTCTGGTACTGATGAAGGACTAATGCAAATGTCTGCCCTGTATTTAAACAGAATTCTGGAATAAATTTATCAGCTATGATAATATCATATCCCCTACAGCATCGATTCCGGTTTAGGTGGAACATTACAGAATTCCAAACAGAGCCAATGTACATACATAAAGGTTTTCAATCTCCTTGGTCACTGTATATCTATAGTAGCAAAAACAAAGCTTCTTAAATCTATTCTAACCATTTTGCATGGACTTCTGGGTATTGCCAAAAAATCAAAACTACCCCACTATCTCCACCCCCATTCATTGGACTCTTACAGCCATTTCAATAAAGGAACAGAGAAAAATAAACATCCAGGGTGGTTTGTTCAATTAGCTGAAGCAGACCGGCCTTTTCTATTAACAATCTGCAGTGTCAACACCGAAGTAACACCAATAACAACACATGTGAACAGAATGCTGCATGCAGAAACTGTTCAGAACTTTTTTGGTTGGTCACTCACTTCTGATTCATGTGCCTTGCCACATATAACACCCCTTTAAACAATGCCCTTTAAAAAAAAAAAATCACCAAACTCCATAAAAACACATAGGTTTTCACAGTGTAATTTCTAATGTAAAAAAAATACAGTATATAATATATATTAAAAAAATCTATAGCTGGCTCCATAATTTGGATCACCTCCAGGCTATTTCATTACTTCCTGCCATTCCCACTAACAACCCCCACTCTCCATGACCTCACTGCCCCTACGCCAGGCAGTTAGCAATACAGTGAGTTTATTTACTCGGCATCTTTCACCAACTCACTAGATAACCGGGTGCTGCAGAAAAATTCTCATTGTGTGATCCACATACTCTGCATGGTAGTGTTTACTCTACCGACAGGCAGCCAAAGGCTTGTCATTTGAATGTTATATATAACCAGGGCTGGCATTAGGGGCGCCCATTGTCCTAGCCACACTAGGTGCGCAGCAATGGTACGCACGCGTTTTCGGTGCAACAGTGCGTGTTGTAGTGGGGCCTCATTCTAAATTAGGGTGGTTCAATCTCCAGATGTACAACAGATATTCCTGAGAGTTGTAGTTTAACAACATTCACACAGTAGCAGGTTGGACCTTGTATCTATAATAGAGAGCCTCCTTCTCTGTAACACACCCTGTTAACAAGGCCGGCAGTAGTAATGTACCTCTATGGGGATCAAAGTGTAGGAAGTATCAGTTCAATAAAAGAACCCAACCTATAATAAAGTACTTACAGCCCTCTAGTAATAACACAGGTTCTTAAAAGGCAAAACTACATTATGGTTCCCCTAAATAGTTTGGCAAACATTTCACTGTGGTGAATAATAGCTGCCCAAGGTAGAGAATCAGGGTAGGGCATTGACAGATAAATACAGAGGTCATTCATTAAGGCAGACCGCAAGCCTCAGGGCTATTCAAGTGCAGGTTCAGAGAGTGATTTGTTCAGCTCAATAAGAGGAAGGCTCATTAGTCGCAGGACAGTCTACTTTAAGTACAGGTATTACCGTCACCAAGCACTGCCTGCAGATTGGACACAATACAGTATCTGGTGCTCCCCCCACACACACACACTTTGGGGATATAAATAAAGAGAAAATAAAATTTGGTGTTAAAAAAAAAAACCTTTCGGCCCTTTCCATGTTGCAAATGTGTACAAAAATAATAATATACGTCTTCAATATGATCTCTTCAATAATAATACAGATATCCTACCCTGCAAAAACTCATTTCACGGAGGTTCCCCACCGACAGCCAACCAAAAGGCTAACTTTGTACGAACTCAATTTCTGATTTGTCTACAAAATAATGCTTTAATTTAACATTTAAAGGCTCACACACACATGCAATGGCGGGGACCGACCAGCGACACACGATGTGTATGAGCGCCCGTTTTGGCCAACAATCGTGGCGTGTATGGGCACTTTGTCGGTTGAAACAGATGTTTGGTCGGGGATTGTTGATGATCTGCTTTGCCGGTCGGGCAATGAGACCCAACTGAGCGGCCGTCTCGACTGATAAAGTGCCCATACATGGTACCATTGACAGGCATGGTGTGTATGAGCCTTAAGAAAGTTAGTTTTGTGCACAAAAAATATATAAATAATTAGATATTGTAGTATTTTCCTTCGGTTCATTTGATTACCAGGGCGCTCCAGCCAAATTATACACAAATCGGATCAACAACATCCAAGGAGCACTCAGCCCCATAATGTCTTTTATTTTATTGTGTTGACCAAGACCAAAGAAATACAATGCTATATAATATATGTTTACAAACTGGTGTTACTGGTCCTTTAAACAGTAATATTGCTAATAACATGGCAATGTATTAGCACACGGAGTCAGTCATGTTTTAAGATTATGTCAGCCTCAGACTTACACATGGCATATTTCACTGTCTACCCTACACATATTGTCTAACGTAAAAGCAGGATAAACATCTATAGAAGCCACAGACTGACCAGAAGGGACCAGACTATAATGTTAGGCACCTTGTGGATTAGGCACATGGCTATATTGGGCAGGAAATAAGGACAATATCCCTTGTTGTCTGAGCTTTTTCAGGAATGGGAAGATTAGATGGGCCAGTTTGGTGATTATCTACAGACACATTCCCAGGCCAGACAATGATGTCACTGACATGATCTCAATAAACCTCTGTGCAAATTAAAGGGAAAATGTACACGGTATACTTTATACACAGTCAGGGAGATTCAATAAAAGTTCTTATCGTTTAAAATGGTGCTAATTTTGCCCCAACCAATCAGATCTTATTTAACATTTGAAAGCTAACATCTGATTGGTTAGGGCAAAATTAGCACCATTTTAAATAAGAACTTTTATTGAATAACCCTGAGTGTATATTATGGTTTTGTGTGTATATATGCAAAAGGTATAGTTACTTATTATTCATTTCACATAGCTAGTGGTAAAGATATCTGAGCTGTACAGTAGGAAAGGCTGGAGCAGGCTAAATAAAGCTCTCAATGATGGGAAGCGATTCTCTGATGTGTTGGTTTAGAGTATTAATGATATCCATTTAATTCCCCACTGTCAGGTTGGTATTTATAGCCCCCTCAGGTAAACACACATTGTCCACAGGTGGAAAATCAATGGGTACTTTGTATAATTGATCATTTTGTCTTAGATTTCAGTTTTGCAAAGGTTGGTCTTTGTCAACTTTCAGTTGAAATTCCCTCGATACAGTTCTAGCCAATCAGGAGAAAGATGCCTGTTCCCACAACACCTTGTGCTCCCTCTGGGAGACTTGCTTAAAGGATCTGTTCATTTTCACTTCCCGGCAGCTATTGCATTAACTTTAATGGAGAAGCCCTTGTTAAAACTTGGTTTAGCTGCTCTGAGGGGGAAAAATACAAAGAAAATGTATTTCCAGTCTCAACCAACATTCAGGTCTCAACACATATATATATGTATATATATATATATATATATATATATACACCATTTATTAACTAGCACCTAAAGACTGAAGCTGGGTACACAAATTAATGGTAGATAAGTCAATCCTGTCAGTAACAACGGGATCAGCCCTTTTTCGCTAATGCCTTTAGTTGATGCCAACGAGCGTTCTGCGTCAGCACCGGAAACGGCCATGAACCTAAAATGTCGTCCGTGATGGCTAGAGCAGCGGTTCTCAAAGTTTTTCAGATGGTGGTGCACTTGGCAATGCAAATTTTTTTCGAGGCACACCTGTGTCCTTAATGATGTAATTACCCATATTTTAGGCAGTTTACACTCTATATTATATTCCTATCAATGTAGTATAAGGAGACTGCTCAGGACTGTGTGTAGCCACATCTTACAGATTGGTACTGTGTGTACTAAGTGGTGCCAATATTTAGCTTGTACTATTGATCTGCAGAAACCAATCGGATGTTACCAATCAGGTCTACTGCAGGTAGACAACATATTCTAACATCCGATTGGCTACAGCATTTAACATAATGTTAATAACAGACAAATGTATTAAGAAATGAATAAGATCAGAACAGCGTTTTAATCGCTGCATGTGTGGTGAATACCCCAGATCTCAAAGGTGCTGGTAAAGTAGATGCTTTGAAGCTCATGTTACACTACATCTGCATGGAGTTTGTATGTTCTCTCTGTGTTTGTGTTCTAAAGTCATGTGATGGGGTTCTTAGAACGTAAGCTCTTCTGGACAGCAACATATATGAGTTGCTAGCTGGAATGTTCTGCAGAATATATTTAATGATATATAAGATATAAAAAAAAAAAAGAAATTGTATTCGACACATTCAAGAAATATGGCAGCTCTGCAATGCATGTTATGTACATTCAATGACCTGTGCTTTACCGTGCCATCATAGGCATATTAATAGAATGTAAACACTATTTGTAAAGAAGTAATGATGAACTGAGTGAGCGGAGTGATCCCGTGGGAGGAAGTTCTCTTATCTTTAGAAGAGGGGAAAAGTGCAGCATTTTAAGTGCTCTAAAAGGCTGCAAACGATAGTGCAAGAGATCTGTCATCTGCCAGTCCTGCTAGTAAATGTGACTCTACCCTTAGATCTGGCTGGGAGAAGACCTTGCGCAAAATCTAGACTGGAATAGCCTTCGTCTAACATATGTAACATGATAGGGCGAGGTGTGTTACTGCCAGGAAGGAAGTGAAACTGGCCCCTAGACTCCAGCAGATTGGAGCAATCAGAATGGGGGGTAATTCAAAGCAGAAGCCTGTAAATGCCAACAGAAACAGGCAGATCGGAGTAGTTTTCATTATGTAGCAGGTTTGGAAATACTCCTCTGTGCCAAGTGCGGTCACTTTAAACCAGACCTGGGCAAAGTAAGGCTCGGGGGCAACATGAGGCCCTTTGGCTGCCCCTGAATGGCCCCTCAATACTAGATGAGTACCCAAAAAAATCTTAATATGAATTGATTGTCTAAGGAAGGAAAATTTATTTGTATTGTTTATTCTATAAAACAAAACCAGATCAATTGATTAATTGAATGTGATGGAATGGATATAAAGTATTACACACCTTCAATTAAAAACTACAACTAATAAGAAAAAAGAAAACATGCAATAAACCAGGAATATTAATTAAATGTTTTTATAAAATCCTGTTTTGCAATCTCTATAATGAGAATTGGGTTGAACCTATTGGTCTGGCCCTTCACGATGATCCAAGTTTCTTGTGCGCCCCCTGTGAAATGTAATTGCCCACCCCTGATTTAAGGTCTAGGTAAACCCTGACCATGTCTTTTCACTTGTGTGAGCTATTTGTTGGCATTAAAAAGTCACAGGTAAAGATATTCCCTATAACATGCTTTAAAATAAATAAATGTCACATGACCTCATCACATTTTACTGTTATCTGGACTGTACCACTTTCACCTAAACACAGGGGAGGAATTCAACTACAACTAGTACAAAAAACTGCAGGTGTGATGATGTCACTTTAACTCTGCTATTGATGATGTCATTATCACAGCACAATATAGAGAGTACCAAAAAAAAATTTAATATGAATTGATTGTCTAAGGAAGGAAAATTTATTTGTATGTTTATTCTATAAAACAAAACCAGATCAATGATTAATGAAGTGATGGAATGGATATAAAGATTACACACCTTCAATAAAAACTACAACTAATAAGAAAAAGAAAAAACATGCAATAAACCAGGATATTAATTAAATGTTTTTATAAAATCCTGTTTTGCAATCTCTATAATGAGAATTGGTTGAACCTATTGGTCTGGCCCTTCACGATGATCCAAGTTTCTTGTGCGCCCCCTGTGAAATGTAATTGCCACCCCTGATTTAAGGTCTAGGTAAACCCTGACCATGTCTTTTCACTTGTGTGAGCATTTGTTGGCATTAAAAAGTCACAGGTAAAGATATTCCCTATAACATGCTTTAAAATAAATAAATGTCACAGACCTCATCACATTTTACTGTTATCTGGACTGTACCACTTTCACCTAAACACCGGGGAGGAATTCAACTACAACTAGTACAAAAAAACTGCAGGTGTGATGATGTCACTTTAACTCTGCTATTGATGTCATTATCACAGCAGTAAGTAAAAAATAGCCACTGGTGAGTCACAACTCATTTCCTCTTAGGAATTTGGAGAAAGCAGAAGTAAAAGATGTCTCACGTAAGACGAGGAAATGTGTGAGACTGCCACAAAGAACCTAGATATTATTATATATTATTATATGTGACAATCATATTGACATTAAATAATAAAAGATTGGGACAGTGTTTAATTCGAATTAAAAAGGATTTTAAAAAGATGTCTGGTCGCTCTGACAGAACCTCTACCTTGGCTTCTTTAATAAGAGGGGCAAAATGTTGAACCAATCAGATGTAACTTTCTACTGGACACTACAGTTAGAAACATTTGATTGGTTGTTATAAATGAATAGCTCCCACAAAATCTTGTTCCTCTTATAGAGAGGATATGGTAGTTGTAGTGAGACGCTTACCAGTCACCTGCTGGTAACAGTGAGGAACACAAGCAAGCAGGCTTTGCTGTTCAGTACATCAAGATGCTTTGAATTCCTGGGTGATCTATGAACCTGAAAATATATTCCGCAAACGCTTTTTGTATAATGTTAAAATCGCTTCCTACCTCAAATGGGAATTGTTTAATATAGTGTAGAGTAGACACAGATAACTTCATGAATATAAAAAAAAACACAAACACAGACCATAACACACTTCTTAGGCAGTGTTAAAACCCCAACATGGCATTGATGACTATTCAGTTCCCACCACTTCCTAGTTCTAAACGCCCGTTACATGACTCCATTTGGCCTGCTGACCATGCAACAGATGGACCTTCCTAGCTAACCTAATGATCACTCTTCCTTCCTATTGTGTGATGTGACAGCAACAAGCACATTTTTATTACCAGACGAGCTGTTGTGAACCACTCTGCAGGAAATCTACTGACCTGTAGGGGTGGAAGGGCTCTTGAAACCAAACCATGTGGGTTAAAAATATTAGTTAAAAAAGTACCGCGGTTACAGAGAAAATACAAAAAAAAAAATAAAAGATTAATGTCGTTCCCCACATGCTGATAGCGGGTAGAGTGCTTGTACAATGCCCTGGGCTAAAGAGGAGACACTTCTGGACAGAATAATGAATGTATTGTCAGATGGGACATTAACCTTTCACACATTGGGTCCATTTCACCACAAGCACAAATAAAACTGTATGTAAGTGTACAGCCGAAAATCGGATGTCAAACAATAGAAAGTATTTACTAAAAGAGAAAAATGTAAGGCACAAAAGAGAGAAAAATGGTAATATTAATTTAAAGGGATTTTAGACTAAAACTAATTTATTACTAATCACAGAAGATATACCAGTTAGAAAACTATAAATCTTTCCACTACAGAAACTCCAGTAAACTTTCAGTTTGCACCTACCTTTAGCAACAAATTAGCTGATTGGATATTCCTCTCTGTCCCACTGGTGAATAACACAGAGCATGCCTGAAGTCACTAAGCTATGGGGGGATAGTAACTGCATGAGTTTCTCTACTGAAGAATTTTAGAGCGCATCTCTGGTTAGTGGTTACGTAGAAAGTATAAAATGTTTTAACCTGCACCTTCTGGATGAGAGTCAGGGAAATGTCTTTGGACAGAATTATCCTAGTGAATACATCAGTATGTGTGAATTTAAGGTTATTCAGTTATTCTAAGTGACTTTTTTACTTCCCTGGGGAGGGGGGCAGTAAATGTAATAGCTGCAAGGCTTGCTGTCATTGAATATTTTGGCAACTAGAAAATTGTCCTTGTAGCCAAACTTTCACTTCTAAAGCTGGGTACACACAGTAACGATAAAGCCCCCGATACTGTCGTATCCGACGGTATCGGGGCTTTATCGTTATGTGTGTACGCTCGTTTCCAAACGAGCGCGCGGCCGCCCGAACGATCGGGCCGGCCGTACGCTCGTTCGGAAAGGCCGAAAATTTCCATCGGCCGTGCTAGACTCCCTATAGATGAGTCTAGCGCAGCGATGGAAACACACAGTCCCGAGCGTTCTCCTCTGAAGTTCATAGGGAGAACGCTCGGGACTGTGTGATTATGAGATCTTTGAAAGATGGCAGACAGGATCTTGCAGATCCTGTCTGTCATCTTTCAGAAATCTGTGCGTGGTGTACCTAGACTTTACTTTTAAGAAATTAAAAAAACTTTATCCTTCTGATAATGTTCCTTCTGTTGTTCCCTGGCTCTGCTTCATTAGTGAAAGGTCCAGGACTAAGTCCAATGGTGAGAAGGACAGGAAGCAGTTGAATTCTTGTCCATGTTAGCATCAGGTACCTTGGGTTTCTCTAGTCATCAAAAGCCTTCCTAAATCCCAGGTTAAAACCGTATAACAGTTGTTTCTCTATATTCAATACATTCTCAAAATTCAGAACAATATTCAGCAATGCCACCTAGTTTTTAGTTTTGTGAACACTGAGAAGTATTGACATTTCTGTAGCCTAGCTGAGCACAATGTCCAATGGTTTGGGTGGTTTGCTTGGGGCCATTTGTAGAAAGGTTCCAGAGCTGGCATTCTGTTATTAAAGGAACTAAACTTAAAACCTAATGTGAAAGTGTTTTCTTCCCAAACACCTATACAATGCAAGATTCTCTAGTAGTTGCATTTAGTACATGTGAGAAGGTCTCTGTTGATGTTTTCAGTACAACACACAGCCCATGAAGTCATCAAAGAGCCACGCCCCCTGAACCAGTATTCACTGTCTCTATGCACAAAGTGTTTTCTATACAGATGGCTACACACCAATATGGAATCCCTATAAGACTTTGAAAGCTGCCTGTAACCTGCATTTATTTAACAGTCAGTGTGAGTTGCTGGAAATAAACTGCAGCTTTTAAGTTTTATCGATCGATTGGCGATTCCATATCCCATTTTTAAATTCATTTCCTAGCAAAGGATAAAAGCTTCCAAATGTACCGTGTGTACCTGGATTATCTGCTTATCAGTGTTGGCGCACCGGGTAAGGCACCAGGTTAAGAAGTAAAACTGTTTAGAAGGTCCAAGTTCAATACCCAGTTTTTATTATGTGCCAAGCAAAAGATAAAGCCTCTATGTACCGGTACCTATATAATTCAGCTTGTTTCAGTGGGGCACACCTGGTAAGACACCAGAAGAAAACACACGGTTCATAAGGTTGCAGCTCGTATCCCCAGACTTACCTCTATTTTTTGCTTCCATTATGTTTCATAGTAAAGATTGTACTGTACCAGCTTACTATGTAGTAGCAGCTAGCCTAGAGGTAGAGCACTCCTTTTAGGAGACAGATGAAACTGTACAAGGTGTAGGTTCTATTCCCCAGATTTTTTTTTTGCTGTGAAATGTTAGTATTCCATTTCTTACATCCATGCTATCTATGAAATACACTGCAAGATTACTTTTATTTTTGTTGAAATGTAAAGGATTATATCATTGTTGGACAGGGCATTGAATGTGTTTGAAAACAAAAACTGAAATCCCTGTTCTGCGTCAGGGAGAGGGAGGACCTCTGTGCTGTAATGTGATTGGCTGTCAGCTTATAGGAAGCAAGGCTGCAACTTCCTTGTTTTGATCTGTTGAGCACTACAGAATAGCCTGTACGCAGACACTTAGCTGGGGGTTACCCAGCTAAGGTGGATTGGGGAGCTGACCCCTAGTACTCACAGGTTGGTTTCACCAATGGCCACAGCAAATTAAGAGGTGAGAACACAGCTTGTTGTATGTTTGTGAATGTGCTCTGTCTATTGGAACAATGTTGTCTGGAGACTTAGTTCCCTTTAACCATAATTCATTGTAGTGTACATTAAAGCTTCCTGCACAAAAAAAAATCTAGATGTTGCAGAGACATTTAAGTTTCCAAAGTGACTCCCAGTGAAACAGTCATCCACCGCAGAACTATTAAGCACATTAAATTCTCACAGTGGATTTTCTTTTACTGTTCCAACTTGTTAATTCAGATTATTGCTGATTCAGTGTTTGGTTTGAAGAGGAAAACACAGCTGCTGTGTTTGGAGGAGCGCCACTGTCATCTGATTTTACTCTGGCCCTGGCACTAGATTGACTGTTGCAATGGGCTTTCAGGTCCAGATGGATAAAAGGGATCGAAGAAAAACTTCACGTGAAAATACCCCCTGCCTTATGTACACAACACATTCTGCCCTTCTTATATTCATGTATAGGCAAAGTGTTGTTGTCCTTTAAGTTTTCTTGATGTACATTTCCCGAAATCCCCAACATTGGAGAGTTGGAAGTGGGTACCATCACTCTTACATAATGCCCTGATTCAAAATAAAACAAGCTGTTGTGCAGGAAGTATGTTCGTAAGGCAAAAGGTCCCACTATCAAGCACAGCAGTGCATGCAGGATATTTCCAATGCGCTGCACTCCAGTCAAACCTATGTTATTGCACCCATGTAATCTGCATAAAAAGTCATGTACGCAATGCGAACCAAAACGGACAAGAGTGCTGCTACATAGTGGGAAATGTCTAGTAGCATTGCATTGCATGCGTATTGGACGATGAACGGAACGCAAATTGGGACCTAGCCCTAGGAAAATCAAATCCCTTCATTATTTCATTGAACGTGCAATGACAAAAAGGAATTGACTACCTATCTACAAGTATCTATCGAATAATGATTCTATCCTGTGATCTGTCTCACGCCTCCCTGCTGATAGCTATTTAGGCCTCTCCACAAACTCCGTGCAGATTAGCTCTTCCAGCTGGATGGGATAAATAAAAGTTTGGGTTTCACTTTCCAGTTATGTTTGTTTGATGTCAGTGTGTATTAGAAGATTTAACAGGTGAAGCTAAGTAAAATGGCAAGCCAGGATCCTGTCACAGTTCTGCTTTGCATTTAATAAACCAAGGATTTTGGGTGACTGAGTAGCTGAATTTGCTACTTATGAAAAACCTTATATTTGAGTCCATTTCTTTTTCATTTAAGGAAATGTTTTTACATGGTTACCAGGTCCACGTAAATGGGGGAAGGAGCTGGAGTGACGCATTTTAATGCTCAGGGAGATGTGTATGCACAATCTGCAGATTCTCCCACTAACCAAACTGCTGTTTGCCATTTGCAAAGTGGTAATATCTCACTTCCTGAGACATTGATAACTCCCCTTGTGACCTTTCTGACAGTTCCTTCTGCTAGATCATGGGAATCATGTTTAGAAAAGCAAATAAATGACTGTACTGTAGATTACTAGGCCAACTTAGGGCCCCATTACCCAGAGCCGCAATCACTTACCGGGTAAATGAGGCCCTCATAAACACCAGTTCCAATAAGTCTGGTGTGGCATGGTTTTTGCTTATATTCAATATTGTTTCGGATTCAGTAAGCTGAACCTCGTTAAGAATGATAATGTAATGTTTCGCCAAATTGGGTGGGCACTGTGCGCTTTGTGGCCTCTTTCTGTCTCTTTACATTGGAAAGTCAAACAGAACCCTGCTTGCCCCACCTAACCAGCCCCGACCTATGAAAATCCCTCACGCTACAGGAACAATTTAGTAGCAGAGTTTTTTTCTGGTTCAGAACAGTCCTTTGGTCATTGAGACAGTTTGAGACTGAAATTCAGCTTCTGTTGTGATTAGACTTTAAGTCCACTTAACATTCCTTCTGGGTTTACAGTGCGGAACTAAGCAGATGTTTACCAATAACTTTGAAGCAATCCAACACCACTACCGTACCTAATCTACTATCCTCTATACAGTAATGTCATATCAGGAATCTGACTGAAACATAGGTGTGAATTCCCTTTGGTGTTGTTTCAAATTAACATAATGGAATACCCCAGAGTATCCCCACTGCGAGATATACAGTCCCCGTGAAATATAATATCTCTAGGCAATTTCCAAGTAACTCCCTATTCACATCATGGAAAGCAGCTTATATTGCTTTAATACTGCAACATGAACAGTCACAATAAAAACAACACTGCAGATCGATCTAGGCTGAAATCTTCTAGAACATAAATGATAACGATTCCCCTTTACAAGAATGAACTAGCGTGTTATAGTATTACCAATCACTAATTGCTTATATACAGTTGTACTAAAAATGGAAAGAGAAAGATACAAGCTGGAAAATGCAATAATGTAGTAATGTCTTTATTTGTTGTGAACATTGTGTACCGCTTTGCACATGCTAAGCTATAAAAAGCTCATTGAGAAAGGGAGGGGGGATACCTTTGCTAGAAAGGAATGAACAAATACATGTAATAAACTGGGAAATTAGCAGTTGGGGTTTTGGGGCAGATAACTGACAAGTCGCCAGGTTTTTTGTTTTAATGGTGACATGCCCTTTAAAGACTCACAAAAGTTTGCAACTTGTCGTTCGTGTTCCACAATGTATCAACAATCTCAAAGTGGTTTATACATTGTGGGAAGAAAAGCAGGTAGGCTGGGGTAGGGAAATGTATTGCATCTCTCAAAGATGTATTAACTGCCATTAGGAACAGTTTTCACCTAGAATTAAAAACATTCTTCCGCTAAGGCTCTTTCAGGTTCTGAACAGCTTGAAAAACAGTAAGAGCCTTTAATGTTTCTACTGTAAACATGATTTTCACTGTAACAGCTCTGTCCAGCTCAGTCCAATCTCACAATAGAGACCAGCTTGGCAAATACTGTGGTCAGTCGTGACACAATATTGTATTTTGGTCTAAATTATCGTTTAAATTCGATCAGACCTCCTGTAAGCTTGTGGCTATCAAAAGGGCCTACCAGTGCAATCTGTTGTGCTGACATGATGGCATTTTTCCCTTGAATGACGGTCTTACAATTACACAAAGCAGGGTAGAAGTTGCTTGCAAAAGAACTATTTGTTCAGCGGGCGCGTACAGTGTTTCCAGTGCGCTCCTGTAGACCTGCTAAGCCTTCTTGCATAGAAGAAGAGTCCGTCGCACGCGAGGAGGACGTGATCGGGTAAGTAGCTTACCATTCTCTACCGGCTTCCTGCAGGTTTTATTAAGAACGGGAGCAGACACAGTACTTTTACTTTTAGGCAGTCACCCATAGTGACTGCCTAAAAGTTCACTATATTTTTTACTTTAAATTGTGGTTTTAATGAAAGATAACATACGGTAAGGCATGTAGGTAAACTCAATGTAGTGTATTTAGTTCAAAAGCAATCCATGCTAGGCAATGATTGTTAGAGTGAATAAGGTGTGACCTGAAATGAATAGTTGACACTTGGAAGTCACTGACCTCCCTGGGCATAACAGCAGTTCCATGTGGATACACATTCTGCGACTATTGTTCCGCAATAAACCATCCTTATTAGGAACAGTGTATGGTACAACGGAAGTTGATTGGTTAAAGGAAACCCCTACTGGGGATTCTGCTGGGTCAGGAAGGAAATATAAAGTGATAAGTATTTGACGGATCGGCGTGTGATGATTTGTATATTGTCTATAACAGAATTCTCCCAGAACATTTAATATATAATAAAGAGCCAATCAGTGTGTAGCGATGATTTTACTTCTAAATGATAAACAGCCATCCAGGTTATAAAGTTCATAGCTAAGAAATAACATATCCTATAAGCCTATCCAATAATGAGCAAATGGCAGCCATTCAGGATGCCAGATCCTTAACATTTACAAATGTAAAACCATTGGGGCATCACGAGTATCACGCTCTCTTACCTTCCGTGTTTCACAATGTAGTAATCACTTTGTTACTGCATAGGAAGTATTGTGTATTTTATAGCATCAAGTGCAATAAAATTTTCCTGCATGCTTTGTTACATTTGAAGCAACTGGGTTAGAGGGGGTTTTATCAGATTGCACCCAATATTGCATCTCCCCCACTACACCTACCTAGAAAGCAGGCTTCATTCCTCCACTCTTCCCAGCCATACTTTAGGCGCCATGTAGCATGTTGGGAATGATGTCACCAGCCACAGATGTACATGGGCGATGGAAGACTATACTATTTCTAGATAAAATCAAATCTTTGCTTTTAACTTTATTTGCTCCTTTTTGTGCATTTGGTACAAGAAATTAGGCCGCCATTGCTAATGTACAGCGCGCTGACGTGAAACATAAACAGAAACATTCATTATGAAACCCGATGTGACCGAACACAAAAAAAGGCAGCGACTCTACAGAGACACTTCAAGTGGAAACGGAGAATTATTACTCTGTTAAGTCAAGGAGTGTTTTGATTCAAGCCATATGTCTATTTATGCAAAATAGATCAACAATTCAAATATAGTTATAGAATAGATCTTGCACTGGATAGAGGCAGGAGGGTCTTTAAAAGGAAATAAAGGGGGAAAATGGACCCACTTGGTTTGTGTAAGTGCCAAGTGCTGGTGTGATTTAGCTTGTGCAGCAGCCACGTGCAAACTAATTGGATTCCCCACTGACTCTCAGACCTAAATATTTGAAATGAAAACAGTTTCCCTGGGTCAGACACCTTTGGTTGCCCACATGTATGGGTGCAACACAAAGCCAATTCCGTCACATGCTGTGTGCTATAGTACAAAATCAAGAGAGCACAAACGTAAACAAAATCACAATAAACACAGAAATCTGAAAGATGTCAGGTCTCAATGGATCGGATCAATGGAAAACTTTCCATGATCAAATGATAACATTTGTAGGTTTGTTAACACTTGCCCTTTGATATTGTAGATCATTACCCCCAAAGATTCTGGGAATTGAAATCTTACAGATGCATTTTACATTCCAACAGGGAGAAAATACAGTGAAAAAGGACAGCCAAAGGTCTTTACTTCTAATACAACCTTGGTACACTGGTCATATGAACTTGCAGCACAGAGAATTCTATCCATCAGTTCAACAATTCCCGTGTTTAGTTTATTATGACCCTGGTCAAGCCTAACTCTGCCTTAGGGAAGGAACGAGATGCATGGAAGTGTTCTTCTAGGAATCTAATAGACAGTTTCCATACATTTCCTATACTCTGATCATTACTTTAGGGCTAGTGCTTCCCATTGTGTTTTGCCATCTGTTAACAAGCGAGAATCACATGCCAGTGCCGCATTGTAATGGGATGTCACACTGTTTCCTATCGGAACTCAAGCCATCACAATTTTATGTGCAGATGGCACGTGAGCCGATAAAAAGATTACTGGGGAAATTCAGTGCACACTCAGTACGTGCTGCAAAACGATCGCGCTTTTACACTACCCTTGCATGGTAGTATGGCTGCTGCCTGAGGCTTGGTACGCACAAAGGAATTTGTGCATGTCGCTACAGAGCGAGCGCTCGACTGGGACAAATCACTGTCTGTTGCAGCAACATGTGCCGAATCCGATCGTGCAGTCCCATGGGGAATTGCACGATTGGCCGTGTATTTATAGACATCGATACAGACGAACAGGCAATCGACATCAGTCACACGCCAAGACAATTGCAGATTATTCAGTCCGTACTGACCGTTACACAGAAGTTTTGGTCGATTGGGCCAAAAAATCAGCCCTGTTTTAACATATCACCTGGTATATCTGGACATCATTACTATGCAGCATACGATGGTAATTGTACCCATTTCCTGACCAACCAATTCCAAGTGATGAATCAGATCAGGTTCGTTAGATCGGTCGCCAAAGACACATAGACACAATATGTATAAGGTAAGGTGCTATAAAATATTTACTAGAAAAATGACACGAGACGTGGAGATTATAAACACCAACAGGTTGTATAGCAGAGGAAGAAGATGACACTGTATTATAAGGGATTGATCACAATGAACCAATGGGATTAAGTGATTAGTAGAAAATGCTTTACTTCTTGAATTGTAAACCTTTATTGTGGGAGATTAATAATAGCAAGGAAACAGCAGCAGAATAAACAATTCAGACACAGGCTAGATATATGCAGATTCTGGTGCAGAGGGCAGGGGGATCAGCCTCATAAAGGTGGCCAGGATTTTACTTACCGGTCCAAGCAATCCCACAACAGATCCTGCCGGAATTGCTTTCCGTTTCTTCTTTGTGACTGACATGAATGGGATTTGCGATCGCATGTCAGTTGCAAAGGAGAATGGGAAAGGCAGTTTCCGGCAGGATTGGCCTAATGGCGTGGGATTGCTTCGGTCAGGTAAGTAAAATTGTTAAATGTATGGCCACCTTTAGAGATACAGTCTCGGATTTTATTAAAGATTTGGAATTATCTCTTTAGAATAATTTTATTAATGAAACTGATCAGTCCTAAAAAGTCATTTAAGGAACACATTCAATGCTTAGGTATTCATTTGATCAACTGGACTTAAATTTAGATCTTGAAGACGTTTCACTAGTCATCCGACTGGATCTCTCATTCAGAATGGCAATATGTTACCCTGCCATCAGTTCTTGTACAACTTTAAGTCCAGTTGATCTAACTGAACAACAGATATACCATGACCGGATGGATGAATATTACAGATATACCATGACCTGGATGGATGACTATTACAGATATACCGTGACCTGGATGAATGAATATTACAATTACCATGACCTGGATGGATGAATATTACAGATATACCATGACCAGGATGAATGAATATTACAGATATACCATGACCGGATGAATGAATATTACAGATATCCATGACCTGGATGAATGAAATTACAGATTACCATAACCTGGATGGATGACTATACGATATACGTGACCTGGAATGATTGAATATTACAGATATACCATGACCAGGATGAAATGAATATTACAGATATACCATGACCAGGATGAATGAATATTACAGATATACCGTGACCTGGAGTGAATGAATATTACAGATAAGCCATGACCTAGATGAATGAATATTACGATATACCATGACCGGATGAATGAATATTACAAATATACCGTGACCTGGATGAATGAATATTACAATATACCATGACTGGATGGATGAACATTACAGATATACCATGACCTGGATGAATGAATATTACAGATATACCGTGACCTGATGAAGGAAATATTACAGATGATACCATGACCGGAGTGAATGAATATTACAGATATACCTGACCAGGATGAATGAATATTACAGTATACCATGACCAGGCATGAATGAATATTACAGATATACCAGACCAGGATGAAGAATATTACAGATATACCAGACCTGGATGAATGAAAATTACAGATATACCATAACCTGGATGAATGAACATTAAAGATATACCATGACCTGATGATGAAGTAACAGTATACATACCGAGGATGACTTACAGACGTGACCTGGATGGAATGAATGAATATTACAGATATACCGTAACCTGGATGAATGAAATTACAGATTATACCATGACCTGGATGAATGAATATTACAGATATACCATGACCTGGGGATTGAACATATTACAGATATACCATGCACCTGGATGATGATAACATAGATACAGCCTGAGGATATACGTATACGATCCGGATGAATGAGAACTTACAAGCTCAATGCCTTGGCATTTCATTTCTGCCTAAAGGCCGACAGGAGGAAGACATTTAAAGATCAATGGTGCCCCTACCAGACACACCAAATGATACTCAAGTGAAACACACTGATATCCCTCTTTTTGTCTCCAGCATAAACAAAACAAAAACAATTTTTGTCAGTGATAGATAAGGGAAACAGAAACTGATAATGTAACAAAAGTGAGTCTGGATATGTAAGTAAATTGGGATCATTGCAATGGATGTGAACTAGTGTTCTTTTTATTTGCATGTACTGGTACTAAATGAACCTGGATATAAAGACTGCAGGGATATCAGGTGCTGATACTACTGAAGACTTTTTGATTATGATGGGCTGTAATTTGGAAACAAAGATTGAAAATGGGCTATAGTTTTCAGTCTTACTTCTCCATTAAGTGTGTAAAACAAATGTGAGTTGGTATTGGCCCTTGAAGCACAGGAACAGCATATATATTGACATCCCATGTGTCTGGATGTGATTAAATGCAGGCTTCTCCACTGCAGGTTAAGAAAAACAGTATGTATCACAAAGCCATACAGGTGGAACGGAGTGTCCAAGAGACATTGACTAACAAAACATCCATGTCTGGATTCTTTATATCCAGGGTGTGATATTCAATAACATTCTTACCCAGTTGATTGCCATACACGGGCAGATGTTCTTCTGAAGGATTTCCGATTGGAAGAACCACTTTAGATTTTTCTGCAGATTTCTCCTTGAAGATGCGGTTGGCAAAATATATTATATGTATCAATATATTGTCGAGCGGAAAAAATGGGAAAACTGGTTACGATATTTTATCAATCAAATGTATTATCGCCTTAAAATATCGACCACCAATGTGTAGGGAGCTTTATAGTTAGATATTGTTTATTTGTCACTATCAAATATGTTAACATATGGCAACTTCCTATTCAAAAAACATACACACCTAAATATAGCCGCTTCACCAGTAGAACTGCCAGGTTCAATACGTTTTACCAAACATTTACAGCAATATAGAATGGCTACCCATTAATAGTTGACATATTCCTTTATTTTTTATTCATTCATTCTATTAATTTCACATTTTAATCTATTTTTTTTTAGGCAAGAAAAACTACTTCCAAGGAGGGAAACATAAAATGTATAACCTATCCTATAGTGGGAGGAACGGGAAGATAATATCCTATAAACGTCTTGTTAATACGTAGTATGTGCGCCAATTATACCCCTCCCCATATGGCCCCAATCTGTAGTGTACAAAAATCCTTACCTGACATCTCTGCTCAAATGCTGCCCTGCTATTCCCTCCAAGTCAGGGAAACAGCATGTAAAAGCTGTCAGTGACTCATCTGTGTCTGTCTCAACCTCGACAGTTTTGAGGCATGCACAGGAGAGTTCCTCCCCCCCCTCCCGTTGCTCTCCCTCCCCCTAGCTCCAAACCCTTGGTTATAATTGTAGGTATTGGTCCCAGCCCCAACCACCATAATAGAATTTTGAGAAAGTCCACCGATAGTTACTTGACCATTACCTCTCTCCCCCGGCGTCTGAGCAGCTGGCAGCCGCGTCCCTGATTGGCTGTCTCTCAGACAATCAGAGACGTAGCTGCCGGTCCCGCCCCCTGCTTTGCAGTTCAGTAAAAGCAGAGGCCAGGCAGTGCGGCGGAGGAAAGAGTAAAGTAAGTAACTATCGGGGACTTTCTCAAAATCTATTATGGCGGTTGGGCTGGGGACCAATAACTACATAAAATAAAGTTGAAAAAAGGGGTGGACATGCCCTTTAAATAAATACTCTAGCCCTTTAAAATATTACTCTAGCAATTTCAGTTCAAGTTGTGTGTTAAGTCCTTTAGGGTACACTCAGTCTTCTACTGTGCTTATCACCCAAAACAGAAGTCGCAATGGGAAAACGGAAGCCGCGAAGGGTAAGTATAATAGTATATAGCACCTGAACTGTAAATTATAAGGATTTAGAAGTCACCTCAGAGTTCAGTGACCTGTATAAAAAGTACTCGACTTGCGGCCTTGTGTTTTTTATGATCATGGAACTCTCTGTGACTTTAATATTGATATACTTTACAGCAGGGGTACATTATTTACTATATGATAATACCGTGATGACAGGAATATATTATAATAATATAGGTAGTCTATCTCAGAGATGTTACGGTGTCTAAACAGGTAAGAAGTTGTGTACATTTTCACTGTTGTGACTGAACAGGTTTTTACTAATTACACAAAGAGATACTTGGACATTGGAACCCTGTGTAACAACGGTGCTGTGGTAAGTGAGAATCTGATGCTCAATTCCCAGCATCCTTCACCTATTGAGGGATTATGGGAGTTGTAGTTGTAGCAGCAAATAGATGGCTGATTGGATATCCCCAGATTTCCTATTCCCAGCACCCAAAAGGAAAATATGTTAGTGTTGGTACACACAATATATTAGCTCAATAGTCTGTCACAGACAATATCTTGGTCACACATGTTGGCAAATCTGTGTCGATCCTGCAAGGTCGGTCTGTAGACCGCCAATCAATTTATCAGGCTAGGTACACACAAGCGAATTTGGCCTGGCTGTCCATTCACCGATATATAACCAGGCAGCCAGGCTAAAATAGCATGTGTCTAGCAAAATCACCATGTTTCACCACTACCAATTGTGCAGCCCACGGGTCCATGATTTACCGACATATCTGCAGCTGGAAATATCTGCCCGTGTGTGCCTAGCCTTAAGGTCATTGCCAGGAATATCAGATGTAGTAACACAAAGAAAAGATGCAGAGAACCAGACAAATATTCTAGGGTGATCCCATGTTTATTGCCAAGTCAACCGTGCAGAACAAACAGCACAACTTTTCGGCAATGGCCTTTGTCAGGTACTCTTTTGTGTTGCTATATATACACCAGCGAGGACGGCTGGTATAAGGAGAGTCCATCCCATCCCATCTGATTATTGAACTCTAGGAATGTCAGATGTTCATTTGCCCATGTGCACCAAACTTATTACACTCTCTGAGAAGATATAGGAAATGAAGCTGAGGTGGGAGAAGAGTAAAGTCTGGTACTGATGAAGGACTAATGCAAATGTCTGCCCTGTATTTAAACAGAATTCTGGAATAATTTATCAGCTATGATAATATCATATCCCCTACAGCATCGATTCCGTGTTTAGGTGGAACATTACAGAATTCCAAACAGAGCCAATGTACATACATAAAGGTTTTCAATCTCCTTGGTCACTGTATAATCTATAGTAGCAAAAACAAAGCTTCTTAAATCTATTCTAACCATTTTGCATGGACTTCTGGGTATTGCCAAAAAAAAAACTACCCCACTATCTCCACCCATTCATTGGACTCTTACAGCCATTTCAATAAGGAACAGAGAAAAATAAACATCCAGGGTGGTTTGTTCAATTAGCTGAAGCAGACCGGCCTTTTCTATTAACAATCTGCAGTGTCAACACCGAAGTAACACCAATAACAAACACATGTGACAGAATGCTGCATGCAGAAACTGTTCAGAACTTTTTTGGTTGGTCACTCACTTCTGATTCATGTGCCTTGCCACATATAACACCCCTTTAAACAATGCCCTTTAAAAAAAAAAAATCACCAAACTCCATAAAAACACATAGGTTTTCACAGTGTATTTCTAATGTAAAAAAATACAGTATATAATATATATTAAAAAATCTATAGCTGGCTCCATAATTTGGATCACCTCCAGGCTATTTCATTACTTCCTGCCATTCCCACTAACAACCCCCACTCTCCATGACCTCACTGCCCCTACGCCAGGCAGTTAGCAATACAGTGAGTTTATTTTACTCGGCATCTTTCACCAACTCACTAGATACACCGGGTGCTGCAGAAAAATTCTCATGTGTGATCCACATACTCTGCATTGGTAGTGTTTACTCTACCGACAGGCAGCCAAAGGCTTGTCATTTGAATGTTATATATAACCAGGCTGGCATTAGGGCGCCCATTGTCCTAGCCACACTAGGTGCGCAGCAATGGTACGCAACGCGTTTTCTGCGTGCAACAGTGCGTGTTGTAGTGGGGCCTCATTCTAAATTAGGGTGGTTCAATCTCCAGATGTACAACAGATATTCCTGAGAGTTGTAGTTTAACAACATTCACACAGTAGCAGGTTGGACCTTGTATCTATATAGAGAGCCTCCTTCTCTGTAACACACCCTGTTAACAAGGCCGGCAGTAGTAATGTACCTCTATGGGATCAAAGTGTAGGAAGTATCAGTTCAATAAAAGAACCCAACCTATAATAAAGTACTTACAGCCTCTAGTAATAACACAGGTTCTTAAAAGGCAAAACTACATTATGGTTCCCTAAATAGTTTGGCAAACATTTCACTGTGGTGAATAATAGCTGCCCAAGGTAGAGAATCAGGGTAGGGCATTGACAGATAAATACAGAGGTCATTCATTAAGGCCGACCGCAAGCCTCAGGGCTATTCAAGTGCAGGTTCAGAGAGTGATTTGTTCAGCTCAATAAGAGGAAGGCTCATTAGTCGCAGGACAGTCTACTTTAAGTACAGGTATTACCGTCACCAAGCACTGCCTGCAGATTGGCACAATACAGTATCTGGTGCTCCCCCACACACACACACTTTGGGGATATAAATAAAGAGAAAATAAAATTTGGTGTTAAAAAAAAAACCTTTCGGCCCTTTCCATGTTGCAAATGTGTACAAAATAATAATATACGTCTTCAATATGATCTCTTCAATAATAATACAGATATCCTACCCTGCAAAAACTCATTTCACGGAGGTTCCCCACCGACAGCCAACCAAAAGGCTAACTTTGTACGAACTCAATTTCTGATTTGTCTACAAAATAATGCTTTTAATTTAACATTTAAAGGCTCACACACACATGCAATGGCGGGGACCGACCAGCGACACACGATTGTGTATGAGCGCCCGTTTGGCCAAAATCGTGGCGTGTATGGGCACTTTGTCGGTTGAAACAGATGTTTGGTCGGGGATTGTTGATGATCTGCTTTGCGTCGGGCAATGATACCCAAGCTGAGCGGCCGTCTCGACTGATAAAGTGCCCATACATGGTACCATTGACAGGCATGGTGTGTATGAGCCTTAAAAAGTTAGTTTTGTGCACAAAAATATATAAATAATTAGATATTGTAGTATTTTCCTTCGGTTCATTTGATTACCAGGGCGCTCCAGCCAAATTATACACAATACGGATCAACAACATCCAAGAGCACTCAGCCCCATAATGTCTTTTATTTTTTGTGTTGACCAAGACCAAAGAAATACAATGCTATATATATATGTTTACAAACTGGTGTTACTGGTCCTTTAAACAGTAATATTGCTAATAACATGGCAATGTATTAGCACACGGAGTCAGTCATGTTTTAAGATTATGGTCAGCCTCAGACTTACACATGGCATATTTCACTGTCTACCCTAACATATTGTCTAACGAAAAGCAGGATAAACATCTATAGAAGCCACAGACTGACCAGAAGGGACCAGACTATAATGTTAGGCACCTTGTGGATTAGGCACATGGCTATATTGGGCAGGAAATAAGGACAATATCCCTTGTTGTCTGAGCTTTTCAGGAATGGAAGATTAGATGGGCAGTTTGGTGATTATCTACAGACACCATTCCCAGGCCAGACAATGATGTCACTGACATGATTCTCAAAAACCTCTGTGCAAATTAAAGGGAAAATGTACACGGTATACTTTACACATCAGGGAGATTCAATAAAAGTTCTTATCGTTTAAAATGGTGCTAATTTTGCCCCAACCAATCAGATCTTATTTAACATTTGAAAGCTAACATCTGATTGGTTGGGCAAAATAGCACCATTTAAATAAGAACTTTTATTGAATAACCCTGAGTGTATATTATGGTTTTGTGTGTATATATGCAAAAGGTATGTTACTTTATTATTCATTTCACATAGCTAGTGGTAAAGTATCTGAGCTGTACAGTAGGAAGCTGGAGCAGGCTAAATAAAGCTCTCAATGATGGGAACGATTCTCTGATGTGTTGGTTTAGAGTATTAATGATATCCATTTAATTCCCCACTGTCAGGTTGGTATTATAGCCCCTCAGGTAAACACACATTGCCACAGGTGGAAAATCAATGGGTACTTTGTATAATTGATCATTTTGTCTTAGATTTCAGTTTTGCAAAGGTTGGTCTTTGTCAACTTTCAGTTGAAATTCCCTCGATACAGTTCAGCCAATCAGGAGAAGATGCCTGTTCCCACAACACTTGTGCTCCCTCTGGGGACTGCTTAAAGGATCTGTTCATTTTCACTTCCGGCAGCTATTGCATTAACTTTAATGGGAAGCCCTTGTTAAAACTTGGTTTAGCTGCTCTGAGGGGGAAAAATACAAAGAAAATGTATTTCCAGTCTCAACCAACATTCAGGTCTCAACACATATATATATGTATATATATTATATATATATATATATACACCATTTATTAACTAGCACCTAAAGACTGAAGCTGGGTACACAAATTAATGGTAGATAAGTCAATCCTGTCAGTAACAACGGGATCAGCCCTTTTTCGCTAATGCCTTTAGTTGATGCCAACGAGCGTTCTGCGTCAGCACCGGAAACGCCATGAACCTAAAATGTCGTCCGTGATGGCTAGAGCAGCGGTTCTCAAAGTTTTTCAGAGGTGGTGCACTTGGCAATGCAAATTTTTTTCGAGGCACACCTGTGTCCTTAATGATGTAATTACCCATATTTTAGGCAGTTTACACTCTATATATATTCCTATCAATGTAGTATAAGGAGACTGCTCAGGACTGTGTGTAGCCACATCTTACAGATTGGTACTGTGTGTACTAAGTGGTGCCAATATTAGCTTTGACTCTTGATCTGCAGAAACCATCGGATGTTACCAATCAGGTCTACTGCAGGTAGACAACATATTCTAACATCCGATTGGCTACAGCATTTAACTAATGTATATACAGACAAATGTATTAAGAAATGAATAAGATCAGAACAGCGTTTTAATCGCTGCATGTGTGGTGAATACCCCAGATCTCAAAGGTGCTGGTAAAGTAGATGCTTTGAAGCTCATGTTACACTACATCTGCATGGAGTTTGTATGTTCTCTCTGTGTTTGTGTTCAAAGTCATGTGATGGGGTTCTTAGAACGTAAGCTCTTCTGGACAGCAACATATGATTTGCTAGCTGGAATGTTCTGCAGAATATATTAATGATATATAAGATATAAAAAAAAAAAAGAAAATTGTATTCGACACATTCAAGAAATATGGCAGCTCTGCAATGCATGTTAGTTACATTCAATGACCTGTGCTTTACCGTGCCATCATAGGCATATTAATAGAATGTAAACACTATTTGTAAAGAAGTAATGATGAACTGAGTGAGCGGAGTGATCCCGTGGGAGGAAGTTCTCTTATCTTTAGAAGAGGGGAAAAGTGCAGCATAAAGTGCTCTAAAAGGCTGCAAACGATAGTGCAAGAGATCTGTCATCTGCCAGTCCTGCTAGTAAATGTGACTCTACCCTTAGATCTGGCTGGGAGAAGACCTTGCGCAAAATCTAGACTGGAATAGCCTTCGTCTAACATATGTAACATGATAGGGCGAGGTGTGTTACTGCCAGGAAGGAAGTGAAACTGGCCCCTAGACTCCAGCAGATTGGAGCAATCAGAATGGGGGGTAATTCAAAGCAGAAGCCTGTAAATGCCAACAAAACAGGCAGATCGGAGTAGTTTTCATTATGTAGCAGGTTTGGAAATACTCCTCTGTGCCAAGTGCGGTCACTTTAAACCAGACCTGGCAAAGTAAGGCTCGGGGGCAACATGAGGCCCTTTGGCTGCCCCTGAATGGCCCCTCATACTAGATGAGTACCCAAAAAATCTTAATATGAATTGTTGTCTAAGGAAGGAAAATTTATTTGTATTGTTTATTCTATAAAACAAAACCAGATCAATTGATAATGAATGTGTGATGGAATGGATATAAAAGTATATAAACACCTTCAATTAAAAACTACAACTAATAAGAAAAAAAGAAAACATGCAATAAACCAGGAATATTAATTAAATGTTTTTATAAATCCTGTTTTGCAATCTCTATAATGAGAATTGGTTGAACCTATTGGTCTGGCCCTTCAGATGATCCAAGTTTCTTGTGCGCCCCCTGTGAAATGTAATTGCCCACCCTGATTTAAGGTAGGTAAACCCTGACCATGTCTTTTCACTTGTGTGAGCTATTTGTTGGCATTAAAAAGTCACAGGTAAAGATATTCCCTATAACATGCTTTAAAAAAATAAATGTCACAATGACCTCATCACATTTTACTGTTATCGGACTGTACCACTTTCACCTAAACACAGGGGAGGAATTCAACACTACAACTAGTACAAAAACTGCAGGTGTGATGATGTCACTTTAATCTGCTATTGATGATGGCATTATCCACAGCAGTAAATAAATAGCCACTGGTGAGTCACAAATCCTTTCCTCTTAGGAATTTGGAGAAAGCAGAAGTAAAAGATGTCTCAGAGCAGAGTGAATCTAAAAGGCATACCGACAATTTTGATTGAATTTTCAAAATATCAGCTCAAAATTCATCACAAAATGTTCAGTCCGAGGACACTATGCAGGGAAAAGTCTTCAGTGCCGATAATATTTCGTTAAACTGATTTCACATCCTACTGAAGACTGCAAGTTCGCCCTATTGCATCTGAATTTCCAGTCAAATTACCAAACAATTGTCTGATGATGATTGGAAAAAGATTGTGCGGGATGGAAAACCCCAGATTTGTCAAACGATGCTGATCACGTTGCCTTTTTTCCAAAATGCACTATTCCCTCCAACGGCATCTTTAACGGACTCGGAGAAAGTGTTAAGTCCCAACTGACTGATTCCCAGGATAAGAGTTTCTTCCCACCCTTGGTATCATCTGGTAAGATCCCTACAGTGCAAATAAGAAATCCCCATCTAATAAAGCTGCCCTAGGCAAAAAACAGACACAAAAACAAAACAAGGGAGAGACACTGTGGGGTTCCCACCCTTGGTATCAGCTCAGCAGTTAAGAAAGCAGCAGGTATTAGATGGGTAGTGCCAGGATCGATAAGATCCCTACAGGGGACCTATGAAATCCCCATCTGACAAAGCTGCCAGTTGGCAAAAAAACAAACATAGAAAAACAAGAGAGTGAATTGGCATCCTTGGTATCAGCTCAGCCAGTTGAGAAAAGCAGCAGAGGTATTAGATGGGGTAGAGACAGGATCTGATACGTTCCTACACTGCATTTTATGTTGTCCGCATATAAAGAAGCAGGTGAGATCCCTTAGACCTTCCTAAGATATCCCCATCTAAGAAGATGTCCATAGGCAAAAAATACAAATTGAGAAAAAACAAGAGAGGGACTTTGTGATAGACGGGGTAAAGGCAGATGTTTTGAGCCGAAATGGAAAGATCCCTCTTCTGCCCCCAGTGCCTCCATTTGTGAGGCCTATGGATGCCCCATCTTTTGCGTGTTAATAGCAGATATCACCAGCCACGTTATGGATCAATTACAGAACACCCAAGCAGGAGATCGACTGGAGCCAAGTACTGGACCTCGGGAAATTCGCCCTAGGAGGTAAGTTTATAATCCCCTCTATATCTGTCCTTTCCTTTCACTAACTCTCCTCTGTGTCTGTCACATTATACTCTGGACTGTCCATATGTTCTGGTCTCCCTATTCTTATTCTTTGCTTCCCTTACTATAACACAGCCACCGATATATTATTATATTATTATTTATTATTACTAGATTGCAATTGCTTTTATTGTCTCTTTCCATTTAGGCTACCTCCATTGTGAGCTTCCAGGCAATCAATCATTGAATGTCTTCTAATGATTGCACTGATGCACAACTTTGACCAACAGGTCCATGACCTAAGACTCCCGGCTGGTGCCCCCCCTGGTCATGTAACCTGCGGTCGACAGATCGTCCAAATCAAGGCCGGTCCTGACAGGAGCTTCCATGGAACGTGTGTGGAAGTTCCACGAGATCCAGGGACTAATGCAATCGCCACTTGGGGTCAGGAAGGAATCCCCCCCCGATAGGACTACATTCCTTTTTTCAAATGTACTATTATCTCCAATGGCATCTTTAACAGACTCGGGTGAAAGGTTAAGTCCCAACTGACTGATGCCCCGGATAGAGTTCTTCCCACCCGAGCAGAGTGAATCTAAAAGGCATACCGACAATTTTGATTGAATTTTCAAATAATTCAGCTCAAAATTCATCACAAAATGTTCAGTCCGAGGACACTATGCAGGGAAAAGTCTTCAGTGCCGATAATATTTCGGTTAAACTGATTTCACATCCTACTGAAGACTGCAAGTTCGCCCTATTGCTATCTGAATTTCCAGTCAAATTACCAAACAAATTGTCTGATGATGATTGGAAAAAGATTGTGCGGGATGGAAAACCCCCAGATTTGTCAACGATGCTGATCACGTTGCCTTTTTTCCAAAATGCACTATTCTCTCCAACGGCATCTTTAACGGACTCGGGAGAAAGTGTTAAGTCCCAACTGACTGATGCCCAGGATAAGAGTTTCTTCCCACCCTTGGTATCATCTGGTAAGATCCCTACAGTGCAACCTAAGAAATCCCCATCTAATAAAGCTGCCCCTAGGCAAAAAACAGACACAAAAACAAAACAAGGGAGAGACACTGTGGGGTTCCCACCCTTGGTATCAGCTCAGCCAGTTAAGAAAGCAGCAGAGGTATTAGATGGGGTAGTGCCAGGATCTGATAAGATCCCTACAGGGCGACCTATGAAATCCCCATCTGACAAAGCTGCCAGTTGGCAAAAAACAAACATAGAAAAACAAGAGAGTGAATTGGCATCCTTGGTATCAGCTCGATCACAAAGTCCTCTCGGTTTTTTTCTTCTCAATTTGTATTTTTTTGCCTATGGACCAAATTTTCTTTTAATGGGGATACTTGAGGAAGGATCTCAAGTATCCACATCTTTTTATATGCGGACACTAAACTGCAGTGTAGGGAACGGTTCAGATCCGTCTCTAACCCCTCTACTACCTCTGCTGCTTTTCTCAACTGGCCGGCTTATACCAAGGAGGCCAATGTTCACTCTCTTGTTTTTTCTATGTGTTTGTTTTTTTGAGCTGATACCAAGGATGCCAATTCACTCTCTTGTTTTTCTATGTTTACTTTTTGCCAACTGGCAGCTTTGTCAGATGGGGATTTCATAGGTCGCCCTGTAGGGATCTTATCAGATCCTGGCTCTACCCCATCTAATACCTCTGCTGCTTTCTTCACTGGCTGAGCTGATACCAAGTGTGGGAACCCCACAGTGTCTCTCGCTTGTTTTGTTTTTGTGTCTGTTTTTTGCCTAGGGGCAGCTTTATTAGATGGGGATTTCTTAGGTTGCACTGTAGGGATCTTATCAGATCCTGGCACTACCCCATCTAATTTGAAGTAGTTTTTACTTCCTGTAATGGTTTCCTTAACTGGCTGAGCTGATACCAAGGGTGGGAAGAAACTCTTATCCGGGGCATCAGTCAGTTGGGACTTAACACTTTCACCCGAGTCTGTTAAAGATGCCATTGGAGATAATAGTACATTTGAAAAAAGGGAATGTAGTCCGTATCGGGGGGGGATTCCTTCCTGACCCCAAGTGGCGATTGCATTAGTCCCTGGATCATCGTGGAACTTCCACACACGTTCCATGGAAGCTCCTGTCAGGACCGGCCTTTGATTTGGACGATCTGTGCGACCGCAGGTTACATGACCAGGGGGGGCACCAGCCGGGAGTCTTAGGTCATGGACCTGTTGGTCAAAGTTGTGCATCAGTGCAATCATTAGAAGACATTCAATGATTGATTGGCCTGGAAGCTCACAATGGAGGTAGCCTAAATGGAAAGAGACAATAAAAGCAATTAGCAATCTAGTATAATAATAATAATAATAATAATAATAATAATCTGTGGCTGTGTTAATAGAAGGGAAGCAAAGAATAAGAATAGGGAGACCAGAACATATGGACAGTACAGAGTATAATGTGACAGACACAGAAGAGAGTTAGTGAAAGGAAAGGACAGATATAGAGGTGATTATAAAACTTACCTCCTAGGGCGAATTTCCCGAGGTCCAGGTACTTGGCTCCAGTCGATCTCCTGCTTGGGTGTTCTGTAAGTGATCCATGAACGTGGCTGGTGATAACACGGGCAAAAGATGGGGCATCCATAGGCCTCACAAACGGAGGCACTGGGGGCAGAAGAGGGATCTTTCCATTTCGGCTCAAAACATCTGCCTTTACCCCGTCTATAGCAATTTTTGAGAAAAGCGCAGAAGGTATTAGATGGGGTAAGACAGGATCTGATACGTTCCCTACACTGCATTTTATGTTGTCCGCATATAAAGAAGCAGATGAGATCCCTATAGACCTTCCTAAGATATCCCCATAGGCAAAAAATACAAATTGAGAAAAAACAAGAGAGGGACTTTGTGATAGACGGGGTAAAGGCAGATGTTTTGACCGAAATGGAAAGATCCCTCTTCTGCCCCCAGTGCCTCCATTTGTGAGGCCTATGGATGCCCCATCTTTTGCCCGTGTTAATAGCAGATATCACCAGCCACGTTCATGGATCACTTACAGAACACCCAAGCAGGAGATCGACTGGAGCCAAGTACCTGGACCTCGGGAAATTCGCCCTAGGAGGTAAGTTTTATAATCACCTCTATATCTGTCCTTTCCTTTCACTAACTCTCTTCTGTGTCTGTCACATTATACTCTGTACTGTCCATATGTTCTGGTCTCCCTATTCTTACTCTTTGCTTCCCTTCTATTAACACAGCCACAGATTATTATTATTATTATTATTATTATTATACTAGATTGCTAATTGCTTTTATTGTCTCTTTCCATTTAGGCTACCTCCATTGTGATGTCCAGCCAATCAATCATTGAATGTCTTCTAATGATGCACTGATGCACAACTTTGACCAACAGGTCCATGACCTAAGACTCCCGGCTGGTGCCCCCCTGGTCATGTAACCTGCGGTCGCACAGATCGTCCAAATCAAAGGCCGGTCCTGACAGGAGCTTCCATGGAACGTGTGTGGAAGTTCCACGATGATCCAGGACTAATGCAATCGCCACTTGGGGTAGGAAGAATCCCCCCCCGATACGGACACATTCCCTTTTTTCAAATGTACTATTATCTCCAATGGCATCTTTAACAGACTCGGTGAAAGTGTTAAGTCCCAACTGACTGATGCCCCGATAAGAGTTTCTTCCCACCCTTGGTATCAGCTCAGCCAGTTAAGGAAACCATTACAGGAAGTAAAAACTACTTCAAATTAGATGGGGTAGTGCCAGGATCTGATAGATCCCTACAGTGCAACCTAAGAAATCCCCATCTAATAAAGCTGCCCCTAGGCAAAAAACAGACACAAAAACAAAACAGCGAGAGACACTGTGGGGTTCCCACACTTGGTATCAGCTCAGCCATGAAGAAAGCAGCAGAGGTATTAGATGGGGTAGAGCCGGATTCTGATAAGATCCCTACAGGGCGACCTATGAAATCCCCATCTACAAAGCTGCCAGTTGGCAAAAGTAAACATAAAAAACAAGAGAGTGAATTGGCATCCTGTGTACAGCTCAGCCAGTTGAGAAAGCAGCAGAGTATTGATGGGGTAGAGACAGGATCTGATACGTTCCCTACACTGCATTTTATGTTTTCCGCAATATAAGAAGCAGATAGATCCCTATAGCCCTTCCTAGATATCCCCATAGGCAAAAATACAAATTGAAAAACAGAGAGGGACTTTGTGATAGACGGGTAAGGCAGATGTTTTGAGCCGAAATGGAAAGCCCCTCTTCTGCCCCCAGTGCCTCCATTTGTGAGGCCTATGGATGCCCCATCTTTTGCCCGTGTTATACAGATATCACCAGCCACGTTCATGGATCCTTACAGAACACCCAGCAGGAGATCGACTGGATCCTCTGGATCAAATATAAATAGGAATAATAATAGAATATTAGAAATAATTAAGAATCAATAAAATTAATCATTTAAATAAATAAAAAAAAATCCTATTTTGTGTCTGGACTTTTTCTTTTACCCTCCCACAAAAAATTTGTATTTGTGGCTTGTACAGATAAAGGTCTGTGTATGTTGCAGTAAAGGTGGGTCACACACAAATGATAAAGGGACGATACCATCAGATCCAACTATATCTCCCTTTATCGTTTGTGTGTAGCGCATTCCCGAGGCCGATGAACGTTCTCCATCTGCCTCGCGATCGTTCTAAAATGCCGGAAAATTTCCCTCGGTCACAGTCGGCTCCCTTTAAATCAAATTTAAAACGTTGGTGGCGATGATGGAAATCTGCAGTCCCGGGCGTTATCCTTATGCTTTACATAGAAGAACGCTCAGGACTGTGTGTAGAGGGATCTTAAGAAAATGACAGACAGAATCTTGAAGACCTTCCATGTGGTTACCCAGCTTAATGACACAGAAGCTTAATGATTTTAGTTTATGCTCCTAATTTAACTTACTCAAATGGGTTTGTGTGACACTCAGGCGTAGCTAGATATCCCAGGGTACTGACATATAACAATTTAGGACTGCGCACACCGGAACCGGCCACCTTTTCAACATCACCACCTGGATGCAGGACTTCATAAAAGCTTCTTTATTCACATCATATCGGAGGCAGCTTACACAGATCTGACCTGACGCTTTTCTGACTGCCTCAGCCCTGGAAAGTTCTGAAATCTGATTGGTTAATGTAAAGCATGTAAACCAAGCATAAAAAATTGACCAATCAGAAATGGATTAGGGTTTTCTGCAAACCTAATAAAGAGGTGCCACCCACTGCTGAACCAGATGCCATCGCAGTAGATGGCTGAAAATAGAAGAAAGAAGCGGCTGGCAACATCGGCTCCGCTGAGGCCGGTGGTGCCAGCGGGCTCACTGGCGGCCAAAGTGAGTCTGCCTGGTATCGGCGACTGAGTGGGGTGGTGTCGTCGCCAGCCCGAAGACGTCGCCCAAGGGCTCTTTTAAGAGCCGCACACTGGGGGTCCTGGTTTGTGCTGGCGGACCCCCCGCCAAAGGCACTGTCGTGCCGCAAGGGCCCTTACAAGGGCCGGGGAGGGGGTCCGGTTCGCTGCGGGACCCCTAAGCCCAAAGGGCACTTGAAAGTGCCGCAAGGGCCCTTAAAGGCCGGGGAGGGGGTCCCGGTTCGAGCTGCGGGACCCCTTAAGCCCAAAAGGCCCTTCTCAGGGCCCCCGCTGGAGGGTGCCTCCACCCCTCCCAGCGGGCCCTTCCCCTCCCTGCCAGCGGCGGGGCAGGGGGCTTGGAGGGGCTGCTGGAAGGGGGTGCGCGGCGGGTGGTCGCGACCACACGCTGCGGCCCCTTCCCGGCAGCCCCTCCTAGCCTCCTGTTCCGAGATTGCCGCGAGCGGGGAAGGGGTTGGGAGAGGCTGCTGGGAAGCCGCAGGTTGCCTGCCCATCCCCGCGCAGGGAGCTGTATCGGCTCTTTCGCCCACCTTCAAGGTACCGAAGTAAACAGCCAATACTGCAGTGCAAATAGATACCGCCGCTTTTTAAACAGAAGCGGCGGTAACAGGTAAGTATCGGCGCAAAGGGTTAACGCCCGCGGCTGTTTTCGACATTAATAAATCGCGTTAATGCGATTTATGCGGAAATGTCAGGGAAAACGGCCGCGAAAACTTAACGAAGCTTTATAAATATGCCCCGTTGTCTTCTTATAGATATCAGTATAGTGACTGAAGTGAGCTTTTCCTTGCAGTATGTCTAAACTACCAATTAGAGAATCCCGCACCTGGTAAGTTAACCCCTATCTGTAGTGGAACAGAGCACTATAGTGCTTTCAACAACAATATCCACAGCAAGGTGGATTGGGAAATAAACTTTTTCAAACAAATCCATGTAAACATACCCTCATACTCTAACTACTCCTATCATTACTATTAGGTAAGTGTACTGCTACAGGTAAACATGCATAATGATACGCATAATATAAGTATATGCTAAAAGGAAAAAAAATACTGTAGGCTTTTTAGGCAATATAGCCATGTGAATGTGTGTATTGATTTGTTTATATAAAAGAGCACAATTTCTGTTGACTGAGTTTGTGTCTCAATACCTTTGGCATGTTACTAGATATTAGATTCCCAGGGCCCCATAGCTAGATTTTAGATGGGCCCCCACATAAAACCACAGTTTGGTGCAGTTCAACCTAACCTGGCCATACTGCAGCGGGTTTGTAAAGGGCATGTCCATCCTCCTAAGAAAATGTACCTCATGTGTCCACCAACAAACATCTTTTTCATTTTACTTACACCTGGGGCATCTTTGAAGTAAAAAAAAATGGGGTTTTGGGGCTGAACTACGTAGGTAAATTTGTTTCTTGTGGATTTACAAGCGCCAGTATCTTCCGCAGCACTTTACAATTACATGTATACATTCACATCAAGCCCTGCCTGAAGACTTACAATCTAAGCACATATATTTGACATATACAACCTATCAGTATGTCTTTATGATTGTGGGGGAAACCGGGGTCCGGAGGAAACCCACACAAGCACGGGGGGAACATACAAACTCCTGTAGATGTCCAAGGGTGGATTTGAACCCAGGACTTGGTTGCTATAGAGATCCCTACGCAGCCATACCTCACAACATTTAAAAATCCAAGAAGGACAGGTGGATTGGGGAATAGCTGTATGCAAAGCATCCCATACCCAAATTTAACTATACCCATTATAAATGCAACCCAGTTGATAATAGTAAACTGTCAGGAAAATTGGAACCGACTGGCAAAATGAGACTGGTGAAACAGATGATAAACTGAGACTGATGAAATGGATGAGAAACCGAGACTGGTGAATGGATGACAACTGAGACTGCTGAAATGGATGATAAACTGAGGCTGGTGAAATGGGTGAGAAGTTCCAAAGTGATCCAAATGTACTAAAGCACGCTGCTGTTGGCTGGTTGGCCAGACAAGTTGGTAGGTGCAATCCTCTCAGCCCCCTACTTCCACTCGGGTTCCATAAAGCAAGCTAGGTATAAAGTAGAGGAGCCAACTACTTTAGTGAGAGGGGGTAAGTAGTTCGGGGGTCTTTCTTAAATTATTTTTAGCGGTTGGGGCTGGGGGAAGATATACTATGATATGGGCAAGGGGTTTTATGGTGGGGAGGGATCGCAAATGGGAGGGGGAGGGAGGGGGAGTAGGCTGCAGTGTGCATGCCAAACTTCTCCCAGGGCCAGTAGGAGGCAGAGTCCTATATGAACTCTGCTATCCTCCTTTGGGCAGTTTTTGGGACTTTGGGGGGGGGGCTACAGGAGAACCTGGAGCTGGGATGGTAAGGATTTTATTACACTACATGGTGGGGCCATTAGTGGGGGGGGATTATAGTTTTGGGGTGGACATGCCCTTTAAACCTAATCCATAGAAACACCCTAATGTAGACTACTGGATATGTCAACAAGGGGTTAAATATTTGGTTTACATGCCAGTGGTTTAAAGCCACACGAGGGATTGATAGGTAACTCCCAATGACATCACAACTGCTCTCGCTACTACTACATATCTATTACTGGTTCACTGCCCATAAAGTTACGGTAATATCACCCAATGACACATCAGTTTATATGTTCTAAATAAGGTAATATATTTTATAGAATTCTTGCCTCTTAAAATCCTGCCTGATCCTGATTTGAGAAAAAACAGTTTAGGTCCTCGCCCTGGGTAAAATGCTTATAACTTCTTCAATCAGGGGTCTGAGACACTAGGGTAGCTCAAGGAAAAAGGTCCTTCATTGATATTTATGTGAAGTAACCAATCAGATGTTGTACAACTGCAGTAGACCAGTAAAAGGCTGAAATCTGATTGGTTGCTGACTGAAGCCTCAAACAAATGTAGATGCGTTGCAACAATATTGATCCATCCTGCTGAATCATAGAATGACGCAGGTGGAAACCCGTCCACACTAAAATTGTTGGCTGAAGAAGACGGACTAGCAGGTCACACGTTGATAACATAATGTGGTGTAACAAGGCTTTACCTATGTACACTTTGTTCATATTTTTGCCGGATATTTTGTGGGCGACTGGCATGTTGGGTATTTCTCAAGCCCACATGATCATTTGCACATAAATATTAGCAGTACAGTTTTTTTCCAAGCTGACAGTCTACCAATCAGCTTATAGAAGGTTAATCTGCTAAGCAGCATATCAATCAAAATTCCCACGTGTGTACCAAGCCTGTTATCACAGGCAAACTTTTACATCTTTGGTAATAAGCCCCGTTCTCATTCATCATTCTACAACGTGCTTACTGAAGCTAATCATTCTTTCAACCCATCGAACTGGCCAGAAAATACCAACGTTCACAAAAAACAGTTCTTCGGTGCACAGAAGAACGCACAATTTGACAAAATTTACCGACTGAGGATGGTGTTTATCTGTTGAATGGAATATGATTGTGTGCGTATTTATGACATTTCCAGGTGGCGCAAGACTGTCAGGCTTAATACTTTGTGTGTTTTGTAACATATGCCGCAATAAAGAGCTGTGTGAAGGTATGGTACAATGATGTTTGTATTAACATTGGGTGGGAGCCTGGGACTTGGGGCTAAGACCCACAGTTTAGTTTTTCATTTATATATGTCCACATACTCATATGTAAAGAGAGGAAACTAGTGTATGAAATCCACTGTACTAAGGTGTGCCCCCTTTACAATCTTTGTAATGTGCTCTGTCTTGGACATGCTGTCTGGTGACTTGTGTGGGCTGCTGGTTGGGGGTTGTGGATCTTTTCCTGTGGTGTTGCCGACTTGGTGGATGATGCACATTGCATGTATGTATGGCCCATTAGAATCCGCTAAACAAAGACTGGAACCAGTCATACCAATCCTGACCTTCATATTACCTTTAAGTTTGTCTTCTGTGTCTCGGTTACCTTTATTGTAGCACCTGTCTGTAAGTTCCATTGTAATCCATTTGTATTGAGGGTTAATGCAGGATTAATGTAAAAACCCCAGTTAGCTCTGGCAGAGAGGGAATTTAAGGTTCATGTCCACCCCCAAAAACTAAAATTCCACACTACTGCCCCACAGTACAATAAAAAATCCTTACCATACGTCCCTGCTTCCTTATGGTCTCCTGTATGGCTCTTCAAGTGCAGAAAACTGTAGGGTAGGATCTGTCTTCCTGTCCAAAAGGTTGCGCCTCTGCCTCCGGAGGGATAGAGACATGCGTCATGGAGCCCCCCCCCCCCCCATCCTCCTCCGTGGCTGGCTTCCTTCAGCGTTATGCTCTACTCCTCATTCCAGCACCGTTTCCATTGATGGCAGCCCCGCTGGGATTGGCTACCCCTCAGCCCCTACCCCTCCAGCCCCCTGCTTGCAGTTCCGGTCGGCAGGGAGCCGGACCATAGCGCGCAGGAACGAGGAGGTGTACTTAGAATTGGAAGCGATTTATGTAGTATGAATATAGCTGTTGGGGGTGGGGACATGCCCCTACAGAGATATAGCTTAGTAAAGAGGGTGCATATGCCCTTTAAACTTGTGTAATACATCTGTTTGACTTATGGAAAGTGTTTTGAGTCATCACCCCTATAGCACCATAACGGGATACATGTTTATATTGTTTTTGGTATATGGCTGGTTAGACTTTTATGATCTAAATACTCACCCCGATGCTCTAATCCCGTTACTCTAGTTTATTTGTCCGCAACAAATCAATCCCAAACTTTGGGTCCTCCCCCAAACCATACCAAAGTGGTCAATCACTTTGGAAGACAGGGTACAGTTGCTCCCTGCTAACGGGAATTATATATATCACCGCATCCATCTGCAGTAAATTCTCCACTTTAGGGCCAAAATGTGTAGGCAATTGAACAACGGTGAAGATAATAATTTCATTCAAAACAAACAAGTCCCCCGATAAAACTAAATCTGTTTACTTGTCATTTATTTTCCTTAACCCAAACGGCTATGTTTAGCACTTTATTAGTGCATTATGGGAGTTTTAGGAATTTGAGCACGTGCAGAGATGCAGGAGGGGAAAGAGTCATTAATCATTGGCTGTGATGTCAATGTCAGCGCCTTGATTTGATTGCATAGAGGGAGAAGCCGGCTTCCTAGGCTAGCATTGGGGCAATATAATCCTAGCTGAATACTGTATTTTGGAGATTGAAATTGGGGTCAGTGTACAGCTTGTATAAGTCCCACGACTGCGTGTTGGATCGCGATATGTTTCACCTTTGGTTTGCATTGCCATGCAAATGCCTACAGGGTAGTCCTCACTATTTTTGCTGCGGTCCGGCCGTTATTGTTCGCCAATAGCATGATGTGGCCGTAACACACGCACATGTGTGTGTGATAGTGGGACCTAGCCCTAAACAGTGTAATTTGCCTGTAAACGTAAGTAAATGGGTACCCACCAGGCGTCCAACACCTCCCTGGCCACCTCCTTGCCAGTAATATATCCAATAATGCAATGAAATGAGGGTTGTCCAGTCCTTTAGAGTGCAATCTGGGTGTCCCTTTTGTTGGTGCTACACCACAGAAAAACAAAACACACACAACGTTTCGGCTCAAAGGCCTTGAGCCAAAAGGCCTTGACAAAGGCCTTTGAGCCGAACTTTGTGTGTGTTTTTGCTGTGTCCTGCACCAATAAATGGGAACACCCCGATTGCCTCTAAAGGACTGGACACCCCATTTCATTGGCATTAGTGTAAATTGCTGTCCCCTCAAATACCCACCCCATTAATGTAAACTGCTGGCAACAAAAGTGAGTATAACCTTTAAGTGAAATGTCCAAATTGTTTAATTTTCCAAATTCCGTCCCCAGTGTGCATGTGACTCGTTAGTAAGGTCTCAGGTGTGATGGGGGGCAGTGTGTTAAATTTGGTGTTAATGCATTAACTTGCAGGACTCTGTTACCTAGATGCTCATCAGGCATCAGGCAATTTTCCTTCCTTGCGATCTCCTCACTGGGTTTTTATGTCCTACCTTGGCTTCCTCCAGGACAATTTATTGCTACTTGGAATTAAGAACTTTGTTTAAAGCTTCAAAGCTTGGTAATAATGGTCTGTATTCTACGTAGATGTAATGTAGCTGGCACTATGAGATCATCGCTATCCAACGCATTTAGTAAGTGTCCTGTGCTGTTCAAATAGAATGAATGTTGAATACCAACCAATCTGATCATCTCTATATAGGAAAAGACCTCTACTCTCATATAGGAAACCAGTCTGATAATCTCTATATAGAAAACCGTCTGATAATCTCTATATAGGAAAACCACAGTCTGATAATCTCTATATAGAAAAACCAATCTTATAACTCTATATAGGAAAACCAATTTGATAATCTCTATATAGGAAAACCATCGATAATCTCTGTATAGGAAAACCAATTTGATAATCTCTATGTGGAAAACCAGTCTGATAATCTCTATATAGGAAAACCAGTCTGATAATCTCTATGTTGGAAAACCAATCTGATAATCTCTGTATAGGAAAACCAGTCTGATAATCTCTGTATAGGAAAACCAGTCTGATAATCTCTGTATAGGAAAACCATCTGATATCTCTGTATAGGAAAACCAGTCTGATAATCTCGGAATAGGAAACCATTTGATAATCTCTGTATGGAAAACCAGTCTGATAATCTCTATATAGAAAAACAACTGATATCTTATATAGGAAACAGTTGATAATTCTCTGATAGGAAAACCAGTCTGATAATCTCTGTATAGAAAAACCAGTCTCTATAATCTTCTCTGTATAGGAACCTTTGATAACTCTATGTTGGAAAACCATCTGATAATCTCTATATGGAAACCAGTCTGATAATCTCTGTATAGGAAAACCATTGATAATCTCTATGTTGAAAACCAATCTGATAATCTCTATGTTGGAAAACCAATCGATAATCTCTATAGGAAAACCAATTTGATAATCTCTATGTGGAAAACCATCTCATATCTCTATTAGGAAACCAATTTGATAATCTCTATGTGGAACCATCTGTAATCATCCATGTTGAAAACCAATCTGATAATCTCTATATAGGACAACCAATCTGATAATCTCTATAGAAAAACCTATCTGATACTCTATGTTGGAAAACCAATTTGATAATCTCTATGTTGGAAACCAATTTGATAATCTCTATAGGAACCATCCTGATAATCCTCTGTATAGAAAACCAATTGATAATCTCTATGTTGGAAATCCATCTGTAACTCTATATAGGAAACCATTCTGATACTCTGTATGGAAAACCAATTTGATAATCTCTATGTTGGAACCAAACCTCTATAACTCTATGTTGGAAAACCAATCTGATAATCTCTATGTTGGAAAACCAATCTGATATCTCTATGTTGGAAAACCAATCTGATAATCTCTATAATGAAAACCAATCTGATATCTCAATTTGGAAAACCATTCTGATAATCTCTATATAGAAAACCCAATTGATAATCTCTATGTGGAAAACCATCTGATAATCTCTATTAGGAAAACCAATTTGAAAATCTCTATGTTGGAAACCATTTGATAATCTCTATATAAGAAACCAATCTTTAATCTCTATGTTGGAAAAACCAATCTGATAATCTCTATTAGGAAAACCAATTTGATATCTCTATGTTGGAAAACCAATCTGATAATCTCTAAATGGAAAACCAACTCGGATATCTCTATGTAGGAACCAATCTGATAATCGTATGAAGGAAACATAATCTGATAATCTCTATGTAGGAAAACCAATCTGAATATCTTTATGTTGAAAACCAATCTGATAATCTCTTATTGGAAACCAATCGTAATCTCTATGTAGGAAACCAATCTGATAATCTCTATATTAAAAACCAATCGGATAATCTCTATGTAGAAAACCATCGATAATCTTTATGTTGGAAAAACCAATTGTATATCTCTATTTGGAAAAAACCAATCTGATAATCTCTATGTTGAAAACCAATTGATATCTCTATGTTGGGAAACCAATCTGAATATCTCTATTAAGACCCAATCTTCTAGATAGGAAAACCAATTTGTAATCTCTTTATAGAAAACCAGATCTGATAATCTCTGTATAGAAAACCAATTTGATAATCTCTATGTTGGAAAACCAATCTGAATATCTCTATGTTAAAAAACCAATTTGATAATCTCTATGTTGGAAACCAATCTGATAATCCTCTATGTTGAAATCCAATCGATAATCTCTTTATAGGAAAACCAATCTGATAATCTCTATGTTGGAAACCAATCTGATAATCCTCCATATGGAAAACCCAATCTGATAATCTCTATGTTGAAAAAACCTATCTGATAATCTCTTGTTGGAAAACAATCTGTATCTCTTATATATGAAAAACCAATCTGCAATCTCTATATAGGAAAACCAATCTAATATCTCTCTATGTTGGAAAACCAATCTGATATCTCTATATAGGAAAACCAATCTGATATCTCTATTTGGAAACCAATTTGATTATCTCTTGTTGGAAAACCAATCTGATATCTCTATATAAGAAAACCAATCTCTATATAGGAAAAACCAATTTGATTAATCTCTATGGAAAACCAGTCTGATAATCCTCGTATAGGAACACCATTTGATAATCTCTATGTTGGAAAAACCATCTGATAATCCCTATGTTTGAAAAACCAATTTGATAATCTCTATGTTGAAAAACCAATCTGATAATCTCTATGTTGGAAACAATCTGAATAATCTCTTTATAGGAAAACCAATCGATAATCTCTATTTTGGAAAACCAATCTGATAATCTCCATATAGAAAACCATTGATATCTCTATGTTGAAAACCTAATCTATAACTCTATGTTGGAAAACCAATCTGAATCTCTATGTTGAAACCAATCTGATAATCTCTATATGGAAACCAATCTGACATCTCCATATAGGAAACCATCTGATTAATCTCTATATAGGAAAACCAATCCTGGACATCTCTACATATATAAAACCAATCCATCTCTACAATCTCTATATAGGAAAACCAATCTGAATCTCTATATAGAAAAACCTCTGATAATCTCTATGTTGGAAATCAATTGATAATCTTTATGTTGGAAAGCAATCTGACAATCTCTATATAGAAACCATCTGTTAATCTCTATAAGAAAATCCATCTGTTAATCTCTTATAGGAAAATCAATCTGATAATTCTCTATATCATGAAACCAATCTGATAATCTCTATATAGGAAAACCAATCTGATAATCTCTATATAGGAAAATCATCTGTTATGTCTCTATAGGAAAAACCATCTGATAATCTCTATATAGGAACCAATCTGATAATCTCTATATAGGAAAACCAGTCTGATAATCTCTACATAGGAAATTCAATCTGTTACTCTATATAGGAAACCAATCTGATAATCTCTATATAGGAAAATCAATCTGTTAACTCTATATAGGAAAACCAATCTGATAATCGCTATATAAGAAAACCAATCTGATAATCTCTATATAGGAAAATCCATCTTTAATCTCTATATAGGAAAACCAATCTGATAATCTCTATATAAGAAAACAATCTGATATCTCTATATAGGAAAACAATCTGATAATCTCTATATAAGAAAACCAATCTGATAATCTCTTATAAGAAACCAATCTGATAATCTATCTATATGGAAAACCAATCTGATAATCTCTATATAGGAAACCAATCTGATAATCTCTATATGGAAAACCAATCTATAATCATCTCTATATAAAAACCAATCTGACAATCTCTATTAGAAAAAAAACCAAATCTGACAATCCTTATATAGAAAACCATCTGATAATCTCTATATAAGAAAACCAATCTGATAATCTCTATATAGAAAACCACTCTGATCATCTCTATCTAAGAAACCAAACTCTGATCAGCTCTTATATAAGAAAAACCAATCTGATTATCTCTATATAGAAAAAACATCTGATATCTCTATATAAGAAAACCAATCTGATAATCTCTATATAAGAAAAACAATCTTGATAATCTCTATATAAGAAAACAATTCTGATAATCTCTAGTAGGTAAAGCAATCTTGTTTATCATTCTTCCACCCCGTTCAATAGCTTATTGGACAATTTATCATCTTTTTTTGTATGCGGAGCATGTCCAAAGTAGGTCCACACACTACGATAAAGCAGATCTGACGTTATCGGGGCTTATCGCTAGTGTGTGTTGCGTTTTTTCCGATCGAGCGCACGCCGTTTGAACGTTCCCGCCGGTCGTGCGGTTCGGTCGTTTGGGAAAAACTAAACATCCTTGAGGAAACACACAGCTTGAGCGTTCTCCTATAGGGAATGACACTCGGGGCTGTGTGTCATCTTTCAAAAATCTGTAGTGTGTGTACCCAGCTTTAGCCAGGGACTTGGTAAAAGGAGAATTAGAAATGAATCGAAGGGTTGATTCCTTTCATGGGATGTTTGTGTCAGAAAGACAAACAATAGCTTGATTTCTTCATTAGTTTCTTGGCTATTAATCCGGAAAATGAGCTTTGGGTTCACTTCCCATAGTCGTATATCACCTAAAATGACGTTGGCTGCCCCATGTCATCATTGGAGGATCACTTGCTCTTTTCAGCAGTAAATAATCTTCTGAGACCCCAAGCACAGGGTGAGATGATGAGAGGATTCCCACGCATGTCAATTTCTCTGTACAATTTCAAAGCTATTTTTATTACCATCACTTTACTTTTATGTTCCAAAATACAAATGTAACACCAAAGGGTATAATATAGAACAACGAGGAAAAGATTGAGTTGTTAAGGGCAAGGATAATGTCACTTTTCTTCTTTATTTTCTTCTCTTCCTTTTCTAAGCACCCAGATGTTAATCCTCTTTAAAGACATAAGGAAATAACTTTCTGGTTACATAAAGGCCCATCAAACTGACACATTGCCATTTATTTCTGCTCTGCCCTCCACTCTCTTCCCTTTCATCTTCAAAAACTTAGAGCAAAAGCTGTCTCATTGAACATCCATTCTCATGAGTGGCCATGGCACAATGTAGGGTACGTTGTAGCTGTTTGCACTGACTCTCTTTCTTGTGGGTATTCTGCCTTCCTTAATTATAGGTTTTCATAAAATGTCTGTACGAATGTATCCTATACTAATGCGTTTATCAGAGGGAGTTTGTAAATTGTCCCTCTACTGACATTCTTTCCTAGATTGATTAGGGTAAGGGTAGATTGGTTGCCTAAAAATACATTTTAAAGGGCATGTCTGCTTAACCATCTCTTAAGCCTCATACACATGTGCATCACGGTGCTGATCCGTGACCAACGATGTGTATGCATGGCCGGTTTGTTCCATGTATGGCCACTTTGTTGGCCGAAAGGACCGTTCGGTTAGGGCTCGTTGACCGATCTTCTGGCGGATCACCGAACCCGACTGAATGGCTGTGCATCACATTGTAGTTCGGCCCCCGCGATGGCATGTTTGGATACACCTAGTTCCAGGTAGGAAACCCCACCAAACCTTAACATTGGTTTTACTTACAGACCCTGATCAGTTTCTAAAGAAAATATCTGCAAAGATAAAATACCATCCCCGTTTACTGCTCTTCCTGGTATGATGCAGTCACTGCTGCAATGTATGCTCTCACATCCATGTGCTAATCTCTCACTGCACTGAATGAAAACAAGCTGGAGGTACTTCGAACTTTGGAACTGATCTGTAAGTAAAATGATGTCAGGGTTTTGGGGGGGATCTAAGAGATGGTTTTGGTTTATTGGAGAACAAATAACATATTCACCAGTAAACCATTTTACAGATTTATAATGTGAAACATTTGTCTATAGTATAGTCATTTTTACATCAGGCATATTGATATAACAGTGATGAAACCATATTACTATATTCATGTTTCTGAAATTTAACAATAAGAAAAACGTGTACTGTGGTAGGGTATACTTAGGTGTACCCTATAGCTCCTTGTTATATGTATACGTATTAGTTGCTCAGTAATTGAGATATGGCTGTTCACCCATTAGGCAGAAGGCCTCAGTTTAAATTTTGCTTCCGTTCACCACCCTCCTCAGTGGGGTCGTACCAGGCAGACCAAATAGGTTAAATTGGTCTTGTTTACCTCTGTTGATGTTATGAGCCGTAGCATGGGTATCATTTATCATACTTTTTTCCATGTTTTGACCCTGGGATGTCATCCATAATATGTTATAGTACCCCCTTGTTAATTAGGGTTTCTCTAAGGTATGAGAGTTGTTGTGTTTGTTCCATACATTAACCTCTGGGATGCTCATATCAAAGTCCGGGTTCTGTATTACTGTTTTGCCAGTGGTATGTGTGAGTGGGTAGTGATCTTATTCCAAAATCTTTGTACTTCGTTGCAGCACCAAATCATGTGCCAGAAGTCGCGTCTATTGTGCGGCATTTTGGGCATTCCGGCTGTTTAGGGGGAGACTGCGTGTTATAGGTGGGGTGGTATATGCCTGATGTTATGTAAAATTGCATTAGTCTTTTGGGGGCAGACACTGATACTTGATGTGAGATTCACACCATCTTCCCAGTCTTTTTTCGATTGGGGTGGGATATATTTCGGACATACGTGTATTTGCTGCTTTGTATGAAGATTTTGCATGTGTTTTACTGTAAGTGAGATTTTATGTGTCTTTTAAATCCAAAGAAGGGATTTTAAAAGCCTGGTCCTACAATACAAATGTATCACTAGGTCAATCTTTATTTATGGATAAACACCAGTTCTCACTATTGTTGTAAGCGAGGTATACACCATTGTTATTATTGATGGTCTCCTCCCTCGACTGCGACCAACCACCGACCATTCATTAGTCCGGATCAGGCGACGCCAATCGACGTGTCTGAAAACCACAGCTTTTCTATGACTGCCCTCCTGTCGTGTGCACTATCGGCGTCTGTTGTGTGGTGTATATGCTTTGCTTTGAGTTCAGTGGCTGCAACACCGGCTTATCCTTGGTTTATAAAACTTCTCACTTATTAGGAAGTACGTGGACAAAGAAAGATTATACTGGGATATTTGCTGTCCTAATATTGTCCTGGATTTAAATACTTAGGGCTTTAATATGTAGCTCTTTTTTATGTACCCTGTGCAACATAGACTGAATTACTTTGTGTGGGACGATTGAGGTATTGTATGTTACATTTAATTAGGTCATTTCAATTTCAGTACAGTCCACATTTAAAGCAGACTGTGAAGAGTTTTTGAATAAAGTTTAGTTTTTCACAAAAATAATCCCCTTCATTTCTGTATTCCTGTAACTTGGATTAAAGGAGAGTTAAAAAACAAAACAATTTTTTCCCCTAAAAAAACATTTATCCAAGATACAGTATTCCTTTTTGAAATTGAAAAATTTTTTTTTACTGCGAAATCCCCCCCTTCCTTTAGCACATGAAGATACAAAGTATCTGATTAGATAACCGCGCTCTTTTCTTCCTGTGACTCACACTGACATGTCTGAAGCCATCAAATTACAGGAGGGGCAGTAACTATGGGGTTCTCAGTACTGAAAAGGCTCATACACACTGCCATGGCGGTGCCATTTCGGTTGAAGATCTGGCCTGCCGGTCGTGCAACGATCCTCAACTCATACACAGCATAATTATCGCGCAAACGCCATGCATACACATCTACGACGGGGGTCGCACCCACGATCGAACGTGTGTATGAAGCTTAAGTTTTTACTTGTGGGCCAAGGATATACATTGCTTTAATCAGCAGACTCTGCTCTAAACTTCTTTAACTACAATTTCAATCATCCTCTGTTAGCAATTTTCACAGTGATAAAGGAGAAGTTCAGACTAAAACATACTTTGCTAATTTATAGCCTAGAATCTATGGCTGGTTAAACAAAATACTACACCTTGTCTTTCTATGTAAAGTGAGGGAAAGAAGAATTTGATTCTCTCCTGATTAGTATGGTTTGCCCTCTGACAAAGAAAGGACCAGTCTATAATTATAATGGTAGGTTTATTGTAGCTGTGAGAGACAGAAAACAACCCGCGCTCCCCTCCCCCCCAAAAAAACCGAGGCACAAAAGCCCAGATTGAGAATCTTCTATTAACCACAAGATTTCAGGCTCCCAGGTGTCTTTACTGTATGCATGTAATGGCTGAGATTAGGAGTGCCCACTGAAGCTCGAGGTCCCACTAGTGTGTGTCGGAGTGCGATTTGCACTCGTTTACACTTCTGGTTCGCATTGCCAATCAATGCTACTGGCAGTAGCCCTCAAAGTACGCTGCACTCCTGTCCGTTATTGGTTCGCACGGGCACACAACTTTTTGTGCGGATCGCATACAAGCCCATAACTGATATGGCCTAGAATGCAGCGCGCATGGTATCACACACAAGCCATTGCAAAAATCCTGCATCGCTGCTGTGTGTGACAGTGGGAGCTGTAAAAGATGTGTCCACAGAAGCAATTAATCAGATTTCAACTAGCCACAATGTCCATGACCAAAGAGATGTCCAAGGATGTCAGAGACATCAATACTTTTTTCCCATTTTGCACTGGGTTTTTTTATTATTTTGTCTCCCACAGCTACAATAACCCTATCATTACAATTACAGACTGGTCAATATTCCACCTGGCCCGGTTTTTGTATTCCCGATAAACTGCTTGACATTGTAGACCTGAAAACGAAAATCCCTCAAATGTCGAGCCTGTATAGGGTGCTTAACCCCATCCCCCACCCCACACACCCACACACACACGCAAGTTGATTGTATCTCCCTATGTTAAAGGGAAGGTAGCGGGAGTCAATGTACACTGCAAAACTTTCTACTGTGAAAGTTCTTACTGACTTCAGGCAGTCTATCTTTGTTTGAAATTCATCTATCTTGTAGTTCAGCATTTTCTGGACTTGAAATCTGGGAAAAAATACTTAGCATAACTTCAGCAGAAGGGATAGTTAACCCATATTTATGGAACTTTCTAAGTGGTTGTTCCCAGACCTTTCCTGTTGCCTGAAGCTCTCTCTTTCACATAATATGTTTAATGCTAAATAATGGAATGCAGTCTGGCAAAGTAAACATTGCGTAAGATTGGGAGACTTTATTTGTTTTATTATTGAAATCACCCGTACATGGTTATAAATACAGTTTCCCAATGGCTTATACAAATCTACTTGGACTGTAAAGTGCTTGAGTTGGAAGCGAATAGCGCCTGTAGTGCAGATGTGGCTGATGTGATTGAGTCTGGCGTGTTTAATAAAGCGTGATTAGCTTCTCCTCCCTTTCCTTCTCTGCCCTGAGGCCACCTGTGTCCATCCTGCTATGTGGAAGAATCACCTATAGGTAGAAACAATTCATTACTTGCAGTTTCTGTTTAAAATCAGTGAAGATTTGGAAGTAAGGCAGGAGAGGTCTAAAACTGGATACACAGGGCTATTTTTCGACCTGACCGAGCGAACAATGACTGTCGGTCGCAGCAATAGTGGCTGTGGCTAACAGTGCGCGCGACCGATCGTGCGGTCCTATAGGAAACCGACCAATTGGCCCATGATTTACCAACGGACCCGATCACCAGATTGTTCGATTCGGACGAATGGGCACCGGCTCGGTCACGCCCAGCCACTCACACCATCAATATATTTCCGACGCCGTCCCATCCACAGCATATTGGTCGGTTGGCCTGAATATCTGCTGGTGTGTACCCAGCAGAATAAAGCAAACCGTGAAGTGGTTGCTGGGCTTAAAATATTTAGCCAAGATTGAACTAATAGCTTAATTTTATCCAGAAGAAGGGGCAGGCTTTTTAAGTTGCAATACAATGGTAAAGTAAAATATAAGCAAATTAATTGGATGTGCACTAGGCTTCTATTTGTTGTATTGAATTAATTTGGTCTCTAGTTGCACTCTGTGTGGATGTATACTATCCCATTTCATATAATACTGCTGCATTGCCAAGATCTGTACTGATCTTATGCTGTTCACTCAGGATGAAGGAAGTGTTGAGCAAGGTGTGGATCTTTTCCTGTGGGTGGGGAATGACTAGTTAAGTACACATGGCGGTACCTGTGTAATGCTGCTGAGTAAGCTCCCCAGTGTAGGACAGAGGGTACCTATCTGAGCACCTCCCCTTATCTTAGGTAAAATAGGCTAGTACTCTGCAGAGGTTTTTTGTATTTAGCTCTCCCAACTGCAGAGGAGGGACTCTCTGTCATTAGCTGCTCATGCTACCCGGAAGGAATAAGGGAGTAGAGCTGAAGACTGAGTGTTTTAGGGTAGAGATGGATAACATCAAATTCGACCCAGACAGGGCTGAAATTTGGGACCCCTTGTATTATAGTATGGCTGCGGTTACTGGGCCCTAGGTAGATGCCTATGTTGCTTAACGGATAATTCTGCTCTATTTAGGGTGTCTTGGTTCTAAGTATAACATTTACTGTGAGGATGGACATACTCATTAATGGAGCATGTATGATGTTTCTTACCACCCAGCTGTCATCTTGAGTGTAGAAACATTTTCTAACTACTCAATAAATCTAGTTGATTTTTACTACTATTAAATATACAAAGACCTGGATGTGAGTTCATACCTGCCATTGGTGACACAAATTGTTTGCACCAGACACAGTAAGAAGATTTTCTATCGCTTGACTTTAGGCTGTAAGATCTTTTAGAGAGGATGTTCAGCTTAAATACATTAATTTAATGTGAAGGGGATTATTTTCTTATTCTATTAACCTTAAACTGCCCTACAGTGATTTTTTTTTTTTTGCATAAGTATGCTCCTAAGTCCATTACTGTCCCTCCCCTTGATGTTTTCCACTGGATAACCATTGCTCATAAGATCTGAGCATGTCTGACTCACCCAACACCAATCAGTAGAAGTTATTGTTGGAACATTTCAACAAAGTAGCATCCTGTGATGAAATGGCATCTAACACCAACCACATCATGAAATTAAAATCAATTGTTTTTTTTTCAATAAAGACATACCTAGGAATGTGTTAATTCATCAGTTTAAAAAAGTTTTTTATTTTCTCCTAAAGCAGTCACTTTTTTTCCACAGAAGAAAATGACGATTAGTGCCCATGTTGATGTAGAAATCATTTAACTGTTTGGCAGGCTGTGGTACTAAATGAGGAATATAGGAAACTTTGGCAAAAACTAAAATGTCTTACAACTCTGTTTAGTGCAGTGATCCAGAGCTTCTGGTAGTGCATTTAGCAGTCTTCAAACAGATGTTTTTTTTAAGGGAAGTAAAAGCTTAATTTACACAGACAATAGAATGTGTGATTTAATTCCTAACTAGCAAGATCTGTAACTTCTCTCCTTTTAAGGTTCGTTAACTTTATCGGCCAAAATGGACGTTCGGTTGGGGATCGTTGACCACCGACCTGGCGGATCTCCGAACTAACGACTGTTTCGGGCAATTAAGTGCCTACACACGGGCCAATTATCGGCCGAAAACGGTCATTTATACTCATCGTGCAGCGCAGGTCGGGACCCGCGTTCGCACGTGCGTACGAACCTGTGAATTAGCATCATTCAGAATAATCAGTTTGTGAGAGGCCTCAGAGAGATTAAATGGCAATGGTTATTTATCCTCTCTTGGACAAGTAATAATGTCACCATTTGTGCATTATAGTAGATGGCCTGGATGTTGGATGGGCTGGATAGCCAAGCAGTTGTAGATATGGAAGTGGAGGACACTAAGGGAAATTAACCTAAAAACTAACTTTTTTGTGATAATATAACATGTATTCCACCCCCCGTGGGAGTCGCCCTGATTCTGGGGTGGTCTTCCACACTCCCCCGAAACCACCTCAACACCCATGACAGCTAGGACTGCAGGGAACACCCGTTACCTGGCCATCCATGCTCCAGAAGTCCCCTTACATCACTACCACACCCCCAGAAGGCCCCTGGAGCCTCTAACCCTACCCCTACCCAACACCACGCCCCTGGGTGGGGCAGGGTGGGATGTCTGATATAGTAAACACAGCACTCATATTGTAAATATAAGGATATTTAAGTCAGCAAGGAGTTTCAGCCTATAATATATATGTATCGGTGTGTCGTATGACACTATTACACAGCTAAGCATCAATTACAACTCATGACATTGCTAAGCACCATTTATGGAAATAATTTACAGGATATAAATGACTCCTGTGTTAAATGTAGATAGACATATAAAAAGTGATTATATATTATGCTTTATTTACTTTTTTTATCTGCTATTTTGTTTCTCGGCAACCAGTCTTAGAAACCAAGCAGAATATATATTTCTGTGTAGGACTGTATTCAAAAAAAAAATATTTTGGGTAATTTGTTAATCTAGACATGCAATGCTTTTTATTTCTAAAACCGTATAAACTTACGTAAAAGCCGACCTGAGTATAAACCAAGGTAGAAATTATGACCACTACTGCCTTCTGATTCTGTATTGTTCTGAGGGTTTAGTTGCCCTTTAAATGGACGCAGATATCCCATACAGTAATAGCTAAATCCAGTACTAGTAACCCCCAATTCCTTGGCACTCCAGATGTTTGGAAACTCCCAGCATGCTTGTCATGCTCATGGGTCAGCCCCTGCAATCGCACATGTGTATGCACCTTAATCCAGGGAGAGAGACTAATTCTCCAATCAGGTACCCTCGGTATTAGGGGAGGGAGGGGAATGAGGAAGTAACTGGATTTTTTACTCTAGAGAAGGATTTTTGTGTTTTTATATTGCTGCATTTATTTGAAAAATTAACTATCACTCTATCGGCATTTTCTAGGCTGTAATCCAGGAATAAATGTATTTGTTTTAAAGCCTCCTGGGCAAGTGATATAAAAAAAGTTAAACAATCCCTGATTAGAAAATAGATTACCGTATATACTCGAGTATAAACCGACCCAGTATAAACCGAGGTACCCAATTTCACCTAAAAAATCTAATAAAAGGTTGATGACTCGAGTACAAACCGAGGGTAAAACTTGGCATTCAAGATGTTTGAAACTACAACTCCCAGCTAATAGCATGCTGGGAGTTTGTAGTTTCCATACATCTTGAATGCCACCCTCACTTGGCATTCAAGATGTTTTGGAAACTACACTCCCAGCATGCTTTATTAGCTGGGAGTTGTAGTTTCCAAACATCTTGATGCCAATGAGTGGCATTCAAGATGTTTGGAAACTACAACTCCCAGCATGCTTTATTAGCTGGGAGTTGTAGTTTCCAAACATCCAAGCCCGGCGCCAATTAGTGACGTCAGCCGGCGCGCCAGTACATGGACTGATCGTGCGGCTGCCGGAATGGGAGGACGCTGATCTTCAATGGTGAGTGACTCGAGTAAAACTGAGTCCGAGTTTTCAGGCTGATTTTTCAGCCTGAAAAACTCGTGTATACTCGAGTATATACGGTATTAGCTTTTCCCTTTTAAAAGAGTTTTGTGCTGACACCTCACTATGGACAAATAAACTATTAACAGAAAGCAGGGTTAGACTTGTAAAGAGAAGTTCAGTGGGAAAAGTTTTATTTAACTTATTTATCAATATTACACATATATAGATATTCTATACCAGTTACTTGCTTTGCTGTGTCAGTAGTGAGCTGCCATTTCAGGCTAAGTAACAGACCTTCTTTCTTCCTTGCTAACGGTAATTCCTACTGATTGGCTGTTGGATGGGTCAAACATGCTCAGATCTCTACTGAGCAGCTAAATCAACCCAGGAGCTAAAACCATAACGGACACTATTAGGGGTCCGGCAATTCACTGGATAGGCAGATTAGTTGTTAAATGTATTTGTGCTGAACTTCCCTTTAAAAAGGAGTGTTTCTTGGTGGAGAAAAAACTTGCATTGTTATTTTTATTCGAAATAATTGATTGGGTTATAGCGACGCTAATTATATTCACTGCTATACCTAGTTTACCTATTAACAAGTCATTGAGTAGTGTTTTGAAAGATCTGTAAGTCTAGAAGTGTATAAATGCCCAACACCAGGAAGATGTAAACAAAAGCAATAAATCTGCAAACTTAATATAACTTCACCCGATTTTGTTTTTAAAGGGGATTAAGTGTGTGTGTGTTCTGGTAGGTAAGGGGTTTGCACATGGCTTTTGCCTGCATTTTAACTATAATATGTTGCTCCTTTGCTTGCCCACAAATACCCTATTTCTTTTAGCCAAGATTTGGCAGCCTATAAAAGTAAACTCATGAATCTTGCATTCGGATTTGCCCACCCAGTACATCGGCTCATGTCTTGTGTGAGGCCTGAAAACACCCCCCCCCCCCCCGCCTGCAGGGTTTCTCAAATGCATCAGTGTACTGCAAAACAAAATAGAGCTGGGCTTGGAGGGTGGGATAAACAGACAGCATTCTGCGTATGGTCAAATGCAAATACTAATGGAGATTGGGGGGGGGAGAAAATTATTTCAAAAGGATCTTTGTCTGCGATTAAATAGCGCAAGAAATTCAAACGTCTCCCAGTAAATTAAGTGTGAATGAGAATTAGGGTAATGGTAATAAAACACTTTAAGGCTTATGTGCTACAGTTGCGAGTTTGCCTTGCTATTAATCTGCAGAAAACCAATCAAAGACGTCTCTTTTTTACTGGTCTACTCTGCAGTTAGATCATTTGAGGTTACTGCAAAATAATAGCACGGGCAAACTTTTGCACCTCTCAAACATAACCCTTTTTTATCTTGGATATACTTTCTGTCTAGCCAGAAACTTTCCCCCCCCCAATTGGTTGGTTGGTGGGAATTTTTCAGTGAAATTGCACTGAACGGGGGAGGCGAGGGGTGTGTGTGTGTGTTGTATCTCTTTAAAAAAAAAAAAAATCTTCCTGCCAATATGTGATACAGAGAATCCTGTCCTGGTGCCTGATGCTTTTTCCTTCCAATCCTGTCAGCACATGGATTTTAAAGGAGGAGGGGGGTGAGAGTTTAAAAGGAGGAGGTAGGGCTGTACTGGGAGGAGAGAGAAAGGAAAAGTATTGTGGAGTGGCTGGAGGAAACAGACAAACCTTTTTTTTTTTTTACTCTCAAGTCTAGTAGACTTCAGGCTTTCCATCCAATGTCTCTGCAAATACGCTCAGTTCAGCTGTGTCTGGCAGGGGCTGGGGCTGCGTTTTCTTTAAGTCTGATTCGCTTTTATTTGCAGTGTGTTTTTTTTTATTTGGAGGACATTTGACTGGCACCTAACTGTTCAATCTGCCAGCCTGGACCCACCATGATAATACCTCTGCTTGGCATAGAAGGAAGGGAGCTTGCTGGGAAATTCATTTCATTTCTGCTGGACTGTTTAATTCCTAAAGCTTTCACACAACTTTTTAAAGGGGATGAAGAGAAAAGGAATTATTGCTTCCCAGACACTGGTAAGATAAGAGCGACCGTAACCTGGTGTAGGTAATTAATTGTTCAGTAGGAGAGAGAAGGGAAGCTCAGGGCATCTGTGGTCCTTACAGCCATGACCAGCTACCTGCAATAGGTAGGAGTGATTGGGTCCTGTTACTAAATGAATGGAGTGAAAACTCAGTCTGAATGGGTAAGTTTAATTACAATCAATGCACTCTCACTGTCATCCATGAAGATGGTCCCATTCAACCTGGATGCTGCTTCACCTCAGAAGAGAGTGAGCCAGACCAGGGACCTGAGAGGAAGGGCAGGTAATTAGGGACATTTTCTATGGAAGGTAAAATAATACCCTATGCTATATTTGTCTGCATTTGTCATTGATTTTTGTATAGCAGTTATCAGTTTACACTAAGGCAAAGCTGCTGCATAAACACACTTTTTATTAAGAATCCAAGTTTCACTTCTAGTTTTAAACAAAATAAAAGAATGACGTCCTCCTGTCCTTTTAGGTCTGGGTGATGGGAAATGCTGCCTAGTGGTTTTGATGTCTGGCAATGACTTCATTTGTTTGCTCATTGTGCATCTAAGGTTTTGTGATTCTTTAGCAGCACGTTAAGGTTAGTTTGCAGTGGATCATAGAGAGGATTTTAACTGTTCAAGGTTCAGGTAGTAGGAGCAATGCAGTCCTACGTTTTCTCCTAGGAGAAAGTTGAATCTATAGTCCAATAAGGACTAAGCTAGGTCCCACTATGCGCGTTACTTTGTGTTGTCCGTTTTGAGTCCGTTTAGGACAATGCATTTTGTCCACATTCCGGTCTGTTTGCAGTAACGGACATGCGTTTTTTTTTGCATTTGTCCACATGTGTTTGTGAGTGTGCAGTGTCAGGATGCTGGGAAATGTAGTTTTGGCACAACCAACCAGTATTTCATCCAATCGGGTTGAAATATCTGTAGTACTTCGCCCACGGAAGGTTGATGCCTTTGTGCAAATCAGACGAAAGTTATTTTGGACATGTCGGTAAATTTTGTCAAATTGTGCGTTCTTCTGTGCACCGAAGAACTGTTTTTTGTGAACGTTGGTATTTTCTGGCCAGTTCGATGGGTTGAAAGAATGATTAGCTTCAGTAAGCAGTGTATGAATGATGAATGAGAACGGGGCTTATTACCAAGAGATGTAAAAGTTTGCCTGTGATAACAGGCTTGGTACACACTGGGAATTTTGATCTGATATTGCTGCTTAGCAGATTAACCTTCTATAAGCTGATTGGTAGACTGTCAGCTTGGAATAAACTGTACTGCTAATATTTATGTGCAAATGATCATGTGGCCCTTGAGAAAATTACCCAACATGCCAGTCGCCACAAAAATATCCGGCAAAATATGAACAAAGTGTACATAGCCTAAAGCCTTGTTACACACATTATGTTATCAACTGTGACCTGCTACGTCCGTCTTCTTCAGCAACAATTTACGTGTGTGACGGTTTCCACTGCGTCATTCTATGATTCAGCAGGATGGATCTAATATATGTGTTGCCAACACATCTACATTTGTTTGAGGCTTCAGTCAGCAACCAATCAGATTTCAGCCTTTTACTGGTCTACTGCAGTTGTACAACATCTGATGGTTACTTCACATAAATATCAATGAAGGACCTTTTTCCTTGAGCTACCCTAGTGTTCTCAGACCCCTGATTGAAGGAAAGTTATAATGCATTTTACCCAGGGCGGGACCTACCTGTTTTTCTCAAATCAGGATCAGGCAGGATTTAAGAGGCAAGAATTATAAAATATATTACTTAATTTAGAACATATAAACTATGTGTCATTGGGTGATATTACCGTAACTTTAGGGCAGTGAACCAGTTATATTAGTAGTAGTAGCGAGAGCCAGTTGTGATGTCATTGGGAGTTACCTATCATCCCTCCTGGTGGCTTTAAACCACTGGCATGTAAACCAAATATTTACCCCCTTGTTGACATTCCAGTAGTCTAAACATTAGGGTGTTTCTATGGATTAGGTTTAAAGGGCATGTCCACCCCCAAAACTATAATCCCCCCCCACTATGGCCCCACCATGAGTGTAATAAAATCCTTACCATCCCAGCTCCATATGGTTTCTCCTGTAGCCCCCCCCCCCCCCAAAGTCCCAAAACTGCCCAAAAGGAGGATGCAGAGTTCATATGGACTCTGCCTCCTACCTGGCCTCCGGAGAAGTTTGGCGCACACTGCAGCCCTACTCCCCCTCCCTCCCCCTCCCATTTTGCATCCCTCCCCCTACCATAAACCCTTGCCCATATCATGTTATCTTCCCCCAGCCCCAACCGCTAAAAATAATTTTAAGAAAAGCCCCCGAACTACTTACCTTCCTCTCACATAAAGTAGTGTGGCTCCTCTACTTTATACCTAGCTTGCTTTATGGAACCCTGGAAGTAGGGGGCTGAGAGGATTGCACCCTAAACCTTGTCTGGCCAACCAGCCAACAGCACGTGCTTTAGTACATTTGGATCACTTTGGAACTTCTCACCACTTCACCAGCCTCATTTTATCATCCATTTCAGCAGTCTCAGTTTGTCATCCATTTCACCAGTCTCGTTTCTCATCCATTTCATCAGTCTCAGTTTATCATCTGTTTCACCGTCTCTTTTGCCAGTCGGTTCCAATTTTCCTGACGTTTACTATTATCAACTGGGTTGCATTTATATGGGTATAGTTAAATTTGGGTATGGGATGCTTTGCTACAGCTATTCCCCAATCCACCTGTCCTTCTTTGGATTTTTAAATGTTGTGAGGTATGGCTGGCGTAGGGATCTCTATAGCAACCAAGTCCTGGGTTCAATCCACCCTTGGACATCTTCAAGGAGTTTGTATGTTCCCCCCGTGCTTGTGTGGGTTTCCTCCGGCACCCCGGTTTCCCCCACAATCATAAAGACATACTGATAGGTTGATATGTCAATATATGTGCTTAGATTGTAAGCTCTTCAGGGCAGCTTGTAAATGTATACATGTTTGTAAAGTGCTGCGAAGATACTGGCGCTTTGTAAATCCACGAAAACAATTTACCTTACGTAGTTCAGCCCCACAAACCCCATTTTTTTTTACTTTCAAAGATGCCCCAGGTGTAAGTAAAATGAAACGTGTTTGTTGGGCTGGACACATGAGGTACATTTTTCTTAGGAGGATGGACATGCCCTTACAAACCCGCTGCAGTATGGCCAGGTTAGGTTGAACTGCACCAAACTGGGTTTTATGTGGGGGCCCATCTAAAATCTAGCTATGGGGCCCTGGGAATCTAATATCTAGTTATACATGCACAAGGTATTGAGACACAAACTCAGTCTAACAGAAATTCTGTGCTCTTTTATATAAACAAATCAAATACACACATTCACATGGCTATATTGCCTAACACAGCCTACAGTACTTTTTTTTCCTTTTAGCATTACTTATATTTATGCGTATTCATTATGCATGTTTACCTGTAGCAGTACACTTACCTACATTAGTAATGATAGGAGTAGTTAGAGTATGAGGGTATGTTTACATGGATTTGTTTGAAAAAGTTTATTTCCCAATCCACCTTGCTGTGGATATTGTTGTTGAAAGCACTATAGTGCTCTGTTCCACTACAGATAGGGGTTAACTTACCAGTGCGGGATCTACTAATTGGTAGTTTAGACATACTGCAAGGAAAGGCTCACTTCAGTCACTATACTGATATCTATAAGAAGACAACGGGGCATATTTATAAAGCTGTTAAGTTTTCGCGGCCGTTTTCCCTGACATTTCCGCATAAATCGCATTTAACGCGATTTATTAATGTCCGAAAAACACCGCGGGGCGTTAACCCTTTGCGCCGATACTTACCTGTTACCAGCCGCTTCTGTTTAAAAAGCGGCGGTATCTATTTCGCACTGCTGTATTGGCTGTTTTTACTTCGGTACCTTGAAGGTGGCGAAAGCAGCCGATACAGCCTCCCTCGCGGGGATGGGCAGGCAACCTGCGGCTTCCCAGCAGCCTCTCCCAACCCCTTCCCCGCTCGCGGCATTCTCGGAACAGGGCTAGAGGGGCTGCCGGGAAGGGGCCGCAGCGTGTGGTCGCGACCACCCGCCGCGCACCCCCTTCCCAGACCGCCCTCCAAGCCCCCTGCCCCGCCGCTGCAGGGGAGGAAGCCCGCTGGAGGGGTGGAGGCACCCTCCAGCGGGGGCCCTGAGAAGGGCCTTTTGGGCTTAAGGGTCCCGCAGCTCGAACCGGGACCCCCCTCCCCGGCCCTTATAAGGCCCTTGCGGCACTTTCAAGTGCCCTTTGGGCTTAGGTTCCCGCAGCTCGAACCTGGACCCCCTCCCCGGCCCTTGTAAGGGCCCTTGCGGCACTGACAAGTGCCTTTGGCGGGGTCCCGCAGCACAAACCAGGACCCCCAGTGTGCGGCTCTTAAAAGAGCCCTTGGGCGACGTCTTCGGGCTGGCGACACCAACCCCTCAGGTCCCGATACCAGGCAGACTCACTTTGGCCGCCAGTGAGCCCGCTGGCACCACCGGCCTCAGCGGAGCCGATGTTGTTGCCAGCCGCTTCTTTCTTCTATCTTCAGCCATCTACTGCGATGGCATCTGAGTTCAGCAGTGGAGTGCACCTCTTTATATAGGTTTGCAGAAAACCCTAATCCATTTCTGATTGGTCAATTTTTTAATGCTTGGTTTACATGCTTTACATTAACCAATCAGATTTCAGAACTTTCCAGGGCTAGGCAGTCAGAAACGCGTCAGGTCAGATCTTGTAAGCTGCCTCCGATATGATGTGAATAAAGAAGCTTTTATGAAGTCCTGCATCCAGTGTGTGATTTGTTGAAAAGGTGGCCGGTTCCGGTGTGCGCTCCTAAATTTGTTATATGCTCAGTTACCCTGGGATATCTACTACGCCCTGATGTCACACAAACCCATTTGAGTAAGTTAAATTAGGAGCATTAACTAAAAATCATTAAGCTTCTGTGTCATTAAGCTGGGTAACCACATGGAAGGTCTTCAGATTCTGTCTGTCATTTTCTTAAATCCCTCTACACACAGCCTGAGCGTTCTCTCATGTAAAGCATAAGGATAACGCCCGGGACTGCAGATTTCCATCAGTCGCCACCAACGTTTTAAATTTGATTTAAAGGGAGCCGACTGTGACCGAGGGAAATTTTCCGGCATTTTAGAACGTCGCGAGGCAGATGGAGAACGTTCACGGCCTCGGGAATGCGCTACACACACTAACGATAAAGGACGATATAGTTGGATCTGATGGTATCGTCCCTTTATCATTTGTGTGTGTACCCACCTTTACGGCAACATACACAGACCTTTATCTGTACAAGCAACAAATACAAATTTTTTGTGGGAGGGTAAAAAGAAAAGTCCAGACACCAAATAGATTTTTATTTTATTTATTTAATGATTAATTTTTTTGATTCTTAATTATTTCTAATTATTCTATTATTTTCCTATTTATATTTTGATCCGAGGATCCAGTCGATCTCCTGCTTGGTGTTTCTGAAGTGATCCATGAACGTGGCTGGTGATATCTGCTATTACACGGGCAAAAGATGGCGAATCCATAGGCCTCACAAATGGAGGCACTGGGGGCAGAAGAGGGATCTTTCCATTTCGGCCAAAACATCTGCCTTTACCCCGTCTATCACAAAGTCCCTCTCTTGTTTTTTTCAATTTGTATTTTTGCCTATGGGGATATCTTAGAGGTCTATAGGGATCTCATCTGCTTCTTTATATGCGGACAACATAAAATGCAGTGTAGGGAACGTATCAGATCCTGTCTCTACCCCATCTAATACCCTCTGCTGCTTTCTCACTGGCTAAACATAGAAAAACAAGAGAGTGAATTGGCATCCTTGGTATCAGCTCAGCCAGTTGAGAAAGCAGCAGAGGTATTAGATGGGGTAGAGACAGGATCTGATACGTTCCCTACACTGCATTTTATGTTGTCCGCATATAAAGAAGCAGATGAGATCCCTATAGACCTTCCTAAGATATCCCCATAGGCAAAAAATACAAATTGAGAAAAAACAAGAGAGGGACTTTGCACTTGAGGTCAGGAAGGAATTTTCCTTCCCATGGGGCATATTGTCCTCAGGGTTTTTTTTCGCCTTCCTCTGGATCAAATATTAGGCTGGGTACAGACCAGCCAATATTTTCGGCCGACCGACCGATTCCCGGCACTTTTGGTCGATCAGCCGAAAATATTGGCAGTGTGGGGCGGGCGGCCACGACCGACATCGATCGTTCGTCCGGCCAAATCGGGCGAACGAACGATCGGACGAGTTGGTTAATTCAGATCGATCGCGCGGTTTCCTATGGGACCGCACGATCAATCGTTTGCAAATTCGGCCACGGACGATTTTGCCGCGACCGACGGACATTTGTCCCGGCCGAGCGCTCGCTCAGGGCAAAAAGTCCCTCCATGTGTACCCAGCCTTAAATAGGAAATAATATAGTGAATAATGCACCCCCAACTGTAAATTATAAGGATATTAGAAGTCACAGAGGAGTTCCGTGAACATATAAAAGCACGAAGCACGAGGCCGCAGGCCGAGTACCTTTTATACAGGGCACAGAACTCCAAGGTGACTTCTAATATCCCTTTAATTTACAGTTCGGGTGCATTATTTATTATAACCTACCCCTTTGTGGCTTCTGGTTTCCTTCTCCTCCTAGAACTGTAAGATTATAAGGCTATAATGTTACAGTTACTCCCATAGAAATACACTACAGGGGTAGGTTATAAAAGAATAATCAGAAATAATTAGGAATCGATAAAATTAATCATTTAAATAAATAAAATAAAAATCCTATTTGGTGTCTGGACTTTTCTTTTTACCCTCCCACAAAAAATTTGTATTTGTTGCTTGTACAGATAAAGGTCTGTGTATGTTGCAGTAAAGGTGGGTACACACACAAATGATAAAGGGACGATACCATCAGATCCAACTATATCGTCCCTTTATCGTTAGTGTGTGTAGCGCATTCCCGAGGCCGATGAACGTTCTCCATCTGCCTCGCGATCGTTCTAAAATGCCGGAAAATTTCCCTCGGTCACAGTCGGCTCCCTTTAAATCAAATTTAAAACGTTGGTGGCGACTGATGGAAATCTGCAGTCCCGGGCGTTATCCTTATGCTTTACATAGAGAGAACGCTCAGGACTGTGTGTAGAGGGATCTTAAGAAAATGACAGACAGAATCTTGAAGACCTTCCATGTGGTTACCCAGCTTAATGACACAGAAGCTTAATGATTTTTAGTTTAATGCTCCTAATTTAACTTACTCAAATGGGTTTGTGTGACACTCAGGGGCGTAGCTAGATATCCCAGGGTACTGAGCATATAACAAATTTAGGACTGCGCACACCGGAACCGGCCACCTTTTCAACAAATCACACACTGGATGCAGGACTTCATAAAAGCTTCTTTATTCACATCATATCGGAGGCAGCTTACACAGATCTGACCTGACGCGTTTCTGACTGCCTCAGCCCTGGAAAGTTCTGAAATCTGATTGGTTAATGTAAAGCATGTAAACCAAGCATTAAAAAATTGACCAATCAGAAATGGATTAGGGTTTTCTGCAAACCTATATAAAGAGGTGCACTCCACTGCTGAACTCAGATGCCATCGCAGTAGATGGCTGAAGATAGAAGAAAGAAGCGGCTGGCAACATCGGCTCCGCTGAGGCCGGTGGTGCCAGCGGGCTCACTGGCGGCCAAAGTGAGTCTGCCTGGTATCGGCGACCTGAGTGGGGTTGGTGTCGCCAGCCCGAAGACGTCGCCCAAGGGCTCTTTTAAGAGCCGCACACTGGGGGTCCTGGTTTGTGCTGCGGGACCCCCGCCAAAGGCACTTGTCAGTGCCGCAAGGGCCCTTACAAGGGCCGGGGAGGGGGTCCAGGTTCGAGCTGCGGGACCCCTAAGCCCCAAAGGGCACTTGAAAGTGCCGCAAGGGCCCTTATAAGGGCCGGGGAGGGGGGTCCCGGTTCGAGCTGCGGGACCCCTTAAGCCCCAAAAGGCCCTTCTCAGGGCCCCCGCTGGAGGGTGCCTCCACCCCTCCCAGCGGGCCCTTCCCCTCCCTGCCAGCGGCGGGGCAGGGGGCTTGGAGGGGCTGCTGGGAAGGGGGTGCGCGGCGGGTGGTCGCGACCACACGCTGCGGCCCCTTCCCGGCAGCCCCTCCTAGCCTCCTGTTCCGAGATTGCCGCGAGCGGGGAAGGGGTTGGGAGAGGCTGCTGGGAAGCCGCAGGTTGCCTGCCCATCCCCGCCGCAGGGAGGCTAGTATCGGCTGCTTTCGCCACCTTCAAGGTACCGAAGTAAAACAGCCAATACTAGCAGTGCGAAATAGATACCGCCGCTTTTTAAACAGAAGCGGCGGTAACAGGTAAGTATCGGCGCAAAGGGTTAACGCCCCGCGGCTGTTTTTCGGACATTAATAAATCGCGTTAAATGCGATTTATGCGGAAATGTCAGGGAAAACGGCCGCGAAAACTTAACGAAGCTTTATAAATATGCCCCGTTGTCTTCTTATAGATATCAGTATAGTGACTGAAGTGAGCCTTTCCTTGCAGTATGTCTAAACTACCAATTAGTAGAATCCCGCACCTGGTAAGTTAACCCCTATCTGTAGTGGAACAGAGCACTATAGTGCTTTCAACAACAATATCCACAGCAAGGTGGATTGGGAAATAAACTTTTTCAAACAAATCCATGTAAACATACCCTCATACTCTAACTACTCCTATCATTACTATATGTAGGTAAGTGTACTGCTACAGGTAAACATGCATAATGAATACGCATAAATATAAGTATATGCTAAAAGGAAAAAAAAGTACTGTAGGCTGTGTTAGGCAATATAGCCATGTGAATGTGTGTATTTGATTTGTTTATATAAAAGAGCACAGAATTTCTGTTAGACTGAGTTTGTGTCTCAATACCTTGTGCATGTATACTAGATATTAGATATCCCAGGGCCCCATAGCTAGATTTTAGATGGGCCCCCACATAAAACCCAGTTTGGTGCAGTTCAACCTAACCTGGCCATACTGCAGCGGGTTTGTAAAGGGCATGTCCATCCTCCTAAGAAAAATGTACCTCATGTTGTCCAGCCCAACAAACATCGTTTTCATTTTACTTACACCTGGGGCATCTTTGAAAGTAAAAAAAAAATGGGGTTTGTGGGGCTGAACTACGTAAGGTAAATTTGTTTCTTGTGGATTTACAAAGCGCCAGTATCTTCCGCAGCACTTTACAATTACATGTATACATTCACATCAAGCCCTGCCCTGAAGAGCTTACAATCTAAGCACATATATTTGACATATACAACCTATCAGTATGTCTTTATGATTGTGGGGGAAACCGGGGTGCCGGAGGAAACCCACACAAGCACGGGGGGAACATACAAACTCCTTGAAGATGTCCAAGGGTGGATTTGAACCCAGGACTTGGTTGCTATAGAGATCCCTACGCCAGCCATACCTCACAACATTTAAAAATCCAAAAGAAGGACAGGTGGATTGGGGAATAGCTGTATGCAAAGCATCCCATACCCAAATTTAACTATACCCATTATAAATGCAACCCAGTTGATAATAGTAAACTGTCAGGAAAATTGGAACCGACTGGCAAAATGAGACTGGTGAAACAGATGATAAACTGAGACTGATGAAATGGATGAGAAACCGAGACTGGTGAAATGGATGACAAACTGAGACTGCTGAAATGGATGATAAACTGAGGCTGGTGAAATGGGTGAGAAGTTCCAAAGTGATCCAAATGTACTAAAGCACGCTGCTGTTGGCTGGTTGGCCAGACAAGTTGGTAGGTGCAATCCTCTCAGCCCCCTACTTCCAGGGTTCCATAAAGCAAGCTAGGTATAAAGTAGAGGAGCACACTACTTTAGTGAGAGGGAAGGTAAGTAGTTCGGGGGTCTTTCTTAAAATTATTTTTTAGCGGTTGGGGCTGGGGGAAGATATACTATGATATGGGCAAGGGGTTTTATGGTAGGGGGAGGGATCGCAAAATGGGAGGGGGAGGGAGGGGGAGTAGGGCTGCAGTGTGCATGCCAAACTTCTCCCGGAGGCCAGGTAGGAGGCAGAGTCCTATATGAACTCTGCTATCCTCCTTTTGGGCAGTTTTTGGGACTTTGGGGGGGGGGCTACAGGAGAACCATATGGAGCTGGGATGGTAAGGATTTTATTACACTACATGGTGGGGCCATTAGTGGGGGGGGATTATAGTTTTGGGGGTGGACATGCCCTTTAAACCTAATCCATAGAAACACCCTAATGTTTAGACTACTGGAATGTCAACAAGGGGTTAAATATTTGGTTTACATGCCAGTGGTTTAAAGCCACCAGGAGGGATTGATAGGTAACTCCCAATGACATCACAACTGGCTCTCGCTACTACTACATATACTATTACTGGTTCACTGCCCATAAAGTTACGGTAATATCACCCAATGACACATCAGTTTATATGTTCTAAATTAAGGTAATATATTTTATAGAATTCTTGCCTCTTAAAATCCCTGCCTGATCCTGATTTGAGAAAAACAGTTTAGGTCCTCGCCCTGGGTAAAATGCATTATAACTTTCCTTCAATCAGGGGTCTGAGAACACTAGGGTAGCTCAAGGAAAAAGGTCCTTCATTGATATTTATGTGAAGTAACCAATCAGATGTTGTACAACTGCAGTAGACCAGTAAAAGGCTGAAATCTGATTGGTTGCTGACTGAAGCCTCAAACAAATGTAAGATGCTGTTGGCAACAATATTATGATCCATCCTGCTGAATCATAGAATGACGCAGGTGGAAACCCGTCACACACGTAAAATTGTTGGCTGAAGAAGACGGACGTAGCAGGTCACAGTTGATAACATAATGTGTGTAACAAGGCTTTAGGCTATGTACACTTTGTTCAATATTTTGCCGGATATTTTTGTGGCGACTGGCATGTTGGGTAATTTTCTCAAGGGCCACATGATCATTTGCACATAAATATTAGCAGTACAGTTTTTATTCCAAGCTGACAGTCTACCAATCAGCTTATAGAAGGTTAATCTGCTAAGCAGCAATATCAGATCAAAATTCCCACGTGTGTACCAAGCCTGTTATCACAGGCAAACTTTTACATCTCTTGGTAATAAGCCCCGTTCTCATTCATCATTCATACAACTGCTTACTGAAGCTAATCATTCTTTCAACCCATCGAACTGGCCAGAAAATACCAACGTTCACAAAAAACAGTTCTTCGGTGCACAGAAGAACGCACAATTTGACAAAATTTACCGACATGTCCAAAATAACTTTCGTCTGATTTGCACAAAGGCATCAACCTTCGGTGGGCGAAGTACTACAGATATTTCAACCCGATTGGATGAAATACTGGTTGGTTGTGCCAAAACTACATTTCCCAGCATCCTGACACTGCACACTCACAAACACATGTGGACAAATGCAAAAAAAAACGCATGTCCGTTACCTGCAAACAGACCGGAATGTGGACAAAATGCATTGTCCTAAACGGACTCAAAACGGACAACACAAAGTAACGCGCATAGTGGGACCTAGCCCTTAGTCCTTATTGGATCTATAGATTCAACTTTCTCCCTAGGAGAAAACGTAGGACTGCATTGCTCCTACTACCTGAACCTTGAACAGTTAAAATCCTCTCTATGATCCACTGCAAACTAACCTTAACGTGCTGCTAAAGAAATCACAAAACCTTAGATGCACAATGAGCAAACAAAATGAAGTCATTGCCAGACATCAAAACCACTAGGCAGCATTTCCCATCACCCCAGACCTAAAAGGACAGGAGGGACGTCATTCTTTTATTTTGTTTAAAACTAGAAGTGAAACTTGGATTCTGTAATAAAAAGTGTTTATGCAGCAGCTTTGCCTTAGTGTAAACTGATAACTGCTATACAAATAAATCAATGACAAATGCAGACAAATATAGCATAGGGGTATTATTTTACCTTCCATAGAAAAATGTCCCTAATTACCTGCCCTTCCCTCTCAGGTCCCTTTGGTCTGGCTCACTCTCTTCTGAGGTGAAAGCTCAGCATCCAGGTTGAATGGGATCCATCTTCATTGGATGACAGTGAGAGCTGCATTGATTGTAATTAAACTTTACCCATTCAGACTGAGTTTTCACTCCATTCATTTAGTAACATGTGACCCAATCACTTCCTACCTATTGCAGGTAGCTGGTCATGGCTGTAAGGACCACAGATGCCCTGAGCTTCCATTCTCTCTCCTACTGAACAATTAATTTACCTACACCAGGTTCACGGTCGCTCTTTATCTTACCAGTGTCTGGGAAGCAATAATTCCTTTTCTCTTCAATCCCCCTTTAAAAAGTTGTGTGAAAGCTTTAGGAATTAAACAGTCCAGCAGAAATGAAATGAAATTTCCCAGCAAGCTCCCTTTCCTTCTATGCCAAGCAGAGGTATTATCATGGTGGGTCCAGGCTGGCAGATTGAACAGTTTTAGGTGCCAGTCCAAATGTCCTCCAAATAAAAATAAACACACTGCAAATAAAAGCGAATCAGACTTAAAGAACAGCAGCCCCAGCCCCTGCCAGACACAGCTGAACTGAGCGTATTTGCAGAGACATTGGATGGAAAGCCTGAAGTCTACTAGACTTGAGAGTAAAAAAAAAAAAAGGTTTGTCTTGTTTCCTCCAGCCACTCCACAATACTTTTCCTTTCTCTCTCCTCCCATTACAGCCCTACCTCCTCCTTTTAAACTCTCACCCCCCTCCTTCCTTTAAAATCCATGTGCTGACAGGATTGGAAGGAATAAAGCATCAGGCACCAGGACAGGATTCTCTGTTATCACTATTTGGCAGGAAGATTTTTTTTTTTTTTAAAGAGATACAACACACACACACACCCCTCGCCCTCCCCGTTCCAGTGCAATTTCACTGAAAAATTCCCACCAACCAACCAATTGGGGGGGGGAAAGTTTCTGGCTAGACAGAAAGTATATCCAAGATAAAAAAGGGATTATGTTCTGAGAGGTGCAAAAGTTTGCCCGTGCTATTATTTTGCAGTAACCTATCAAATGATCTAACTGCAGTAGACCAGTAAAAAAGCTGACGTTTGATTGGTTTTCTGCAGATTAATAGCACAGGCAAACTTCTGCAACTCGTAGCACATAAGCCTTAAAGTGTTTTTATTACCATTACCCTAATTCTCATTCACACTTAATTTACTGGGAGACGTTTGAATTTCTTGCGCTATTTAATCGCAGACAAAGATCCTTTTGAAATAATTTTCTCCCCCCCCCCAATCTCCATTAGTTATTTGCATTTGATACCATACGCAGAATGCTGTCTGTTTATCCCACCCTCCAAGCCCAGCTCTATTTTGTTTTGCAGTACACTGATTGCATTTGAGAAACCCTGCAGGCGGGGGGGGGGGGGGGCTGTTTTCAGGCCTCACACAGACATGAGCCGATGTACTGGGTGGGCAAATCCGAATGCAAGATTCATGAGTTTACTTTTATAGGCTGCCAAATCTTGGCTAAAAGAAATAGGGTATTTGTGGGCAAGCAAAGGAGCAACATATTTATAGTTAAAATGCAGGCAAAAGCCATTGTGCAAACCCCTTACCTACCCAGAACACACACACACTTAATCCCCTTTAAAAACAAATTCGGGTGAAGTTATATTAAGTTTGCAGATTTATTGCTTTTGTTTACATCTTCCTGGTGTTGGGCATTTATCACTTCTAGACTTACCAGATCTTTCAAAACACTACTCAATGACTTGTTAATATGGTAAACTAGGTATAGCAGTGAATATAATTAGCGTCGCTATAACCCAATCAAATTATTTCGAATAAAAATAACAATGCAAGTTTTTTCTCCACCAAGAAACACTCCTTTTTAAAGGGGAAGTTCAGCACAAATACATTTTAACAACTTAATCTGCCTATCCAGTGAATTGCCGGGACCCCTAATAGTGTCCGTTATGGTTTTAGCTCCTGGGTTGATTTAGCTGCTCAGTAGAGATCTGAGCATGTTTGACCCATCCAACAGCCAATCAGTAGGAATTACCGTTAGCAAGGAAGAAAGAAGGTCTGTTACTTAGCCTGAAATGGCAGCTCACTACTGACCACAGCAAAGCATAGTAACTGGTATAGAATATCTATATATGTGTAATATTGATAAATAAGTTAAATAATAACTTTTTCCCACTGAACTTCTCCTTTACAAGTCTAACCCTGCTTTCTGTTTAATAGTTTATTTGTCCATAGTGAGGTGTCAGCACAAAACTCTTTTAAAAGGGAAAAGCTAATACCGTATATACTCGAGTATACACCGAGTTTTTCAGGCTGAAAAATCAGCCTGAAAACTCGGACTCAGTTTATACTCGAGTCACTCACCATTGAAGATCAGCGTCCTCTCCATTCCGGCAGCCGCACGATCAGTCCATGTACTGGCGCGCCGGCTGACGTCACTAATTGGCGCCGGGCTTGGATGTTTGGAAACTACAACTCCCAGCATGCTTTATTAGCTGGGAGTTGTAGTTTCCAAACATCTTGAAATGCCACCCTCACTTGGCATTCAAGATGTTGGAAACTACAACTCCCAGCTATAAAGCTGCTGGAGTTGTAGTTTCCAAAACATCTTGAATGCCAAGTGAGGGTGGCATTCAAGATGTATGGAAACTACAACTCCCAGCATGCTTTATTAGCTGGGAGTTGTAGTTTCCAAACATCTTGAATGCCAAGTTTCTACCCTCGGTTTGTACTCGAGTCAACAACTTTTATTAGATTTTTTAGGTGAAATTGGGTACCTCGGTTTATACTCGGGTCGGTTTATACTCGAGTATATACGGTAATCTATTTTCTAATCAGGGATTTGTTTAACTTTTTTTATATCACTTTGCCCAGGAGGCTTTTAAAACAAATACATTTATTTCCTGGATTACAGCCTAGAAAATGCCGATTAGAGTGATAGTGTTAATTTTCACATAAATGCAGCAATATAAAAACACAAAAATCCTTCTCTAGAGTAAACAATCCAGTTACTTCCTCCATTCCCCTCCCTCCCCCTAATACAGAGGGTACCTGATTGGAGAATTAGTCTCTCTCCCTGGATTAAGGTGCATACACATGTGCGATTGCAGGGGCTGACCCATGACGCATGACAAGCATGCTGGGAGTTTCCAAACATCTGGAGTGCCAAGGAATTGGGGGTTACTAGTACTGGATTTAGCTATTACTGTATGGGATATCTGCTGTCCATTTAAAGGGCAACTAAACCCTCAGAACAATACAGAATCAGAAGGCAGTAGTGGTCATAATTTCTACCCTTGGTTTATACTCAGGTCGGCTTTTACGTAAGTTTATACGGTATTTAGAAATAAAAAGCATTGCATGTCTAGATTAACAAATAACCCAAAATATTTTTTTTTTTTGAATACAGTCATACACAGAAATATTATATTCTGCTTGGTTTCTAAGACTGGTTGCCCGAGAAACAAAATAGCAGATAAAAAAGTAAATAAAGCATAATATATAATCACTTTTTATATGTCTATCTACATTTAACACAGGAGTCATTTATATCCTGTAAATTATTTCCTTATAAATGGTGCTTAGCAATGTCATGAGTTGTAATTGATGCTTAGCTGTGTAAATAGTGTCATACGACACACCGATACATATATATTATAGGCTGAAACTCCTTGCTGACTTTAAATATCCTTATATTTTACAATATGAGTGCTGTGTTTACTATATCAGACATCCCACCCTGCCCACCCAGGGGCGTGGTGTTGGGTAGGGGTAGAGTTAGAGGCATCCCAGGGGCCTTCTGGGGGTGTGGTAGTGATGTAAGGGGCATTTCTGGAGGCATGATGGCCAGGTAACGGGTGTTCCCTGCAGTCCTAGCTGTCATGGGTGTTTGAGGTGGTTTCGGGGGAGTGTGGAAGACCACCCCAGAATCAGGGCGACTCCCACGGGGGGTGGAATACATGTTATATTATCACAATAAAAGTTAGTTTTTAGGTTAATTTTCCCTTAGTGTCCTCCACTTTCCATATCTACAACTGCTTGGCCTATCCAGCCCATCCAACATCCAGGCCATTCCTACTATAATGCACAAATGGTGACATTATTACTTGTCCCAAGAAGAGAGGATACATAACCATTGCCATTTAATCTCTCTGAGGCCTCTCACCAAACTGATTATTCTGTAATGATGCTAATTCCAAAGGTTCGTACGCACGTGCGAACGCGGGTCCCGACCTGCGCTGCACGATGAGTATAAATGACCGTTTTCGGCCGATAATTGGCCCGTGTGTAGGCACTTAATTGCCCGAAACAGTCGTTAGTTCGGAGATCCGCCAGGTCGGTTGGTCAACGATCCCCAACCGAACGTCCATTTTGGCCGATAAAGTTAACGAACCTTAAAAGGAGAGAGTTACAGATCTCTGCTAGTTAGGAATTAAATCACACATTCTATTGTCTGTGTTAAATTTAAGCTTTACTTCTCCTTTAAAAACAACATCTGTTTGAAGACTGCTAAATGCACTACCAGAAGCTCTGGATCACTGCCACTAAACAGAGTTGTAAGACATTTTAGTTTCTGCCAAAGTTTCCTATATTCCTCATTTAGTAACCACAGCCTGCCAAACAGTTAAATGATTTCTACATCACACATGGGCACTAATCGTCATTTTCTTCTGTGGAAAAAAAAGTGACTTGCTTTAGGAGAAAATAAAAAACTTTTTTAAACTGATGAATTACACATTCCTAGGTATGTCTTTATTTTGAAAAAAAACAATTGATTTAATTTCCTATGATGTGGTTGGTAGTTAGATGCCATTTCATCACAGGATGCTACTTTGTTGAAATGTTCCTAACAATAACTTCTACTGATTGGCTGTTGGGTGAGTCAGACATGCTCAGATCTCTACTGAGCAACTGGTTATCCAGTGGAAAACATCAAGGGGAGGGACAGTAATGTACTTTAGGAGCATACTTATGCAAAAAAAAAAAAATCACTGTATGGGCAGTTTAAGGTTAATAGAATAAGAAAATAATCCCCTTTCACTTAAAATTATATGTATTTAAGCTGAACATCCTCTCTAAAAGATCTTACAGCCTAAAGTCATAGCGATAGAAAAATCTTCTTACTGTGTCTGGTGCAAACAATTTGTGTCACCTAATGGCAGGTATGAACTCACATCCAGGTCTTTGTATATTTAATAGTAGTAAAAATCAACTAGATTTATTGAGTAATTTAGAAAATGTTTCTACACTCAAGATGACAGCTGGGTGGTAAGAACATTTCATACATGCTCCATTAATGAGTATGTCCATCCTCACAGTAAATGTTATACTTAGAACCAAGACACCCTAAATAGAGCAGAATTATCCGTTAAGGCAACATAGGCATCTACCTAGGGCCCAGTAACCGCCAGCCATACTATAATACAAGGGGTCCCCAAATTTCAGCCCTGTCCTGGGTCGAATTTGATGTTAATCCATCTCTACCCCTAAACACTCAGTTCTTCAGCTCCTACTCCCTTTTATTCCTTCCGGGTAGCATGAGCAGCTAATGACAGAGAGTCCCTCCTCTGCAGTTGGGAGAGCTAAATACAAAAAACCTCTGCAGAGTACTAGCCTATTTTACCCTAAGATAAGGGGAGGTGCTCAGATAGGTACCCTCTGTCCTACACTGGGGAGCTTACTCAGCAGCATTACACAGGTACCGCCATGTGTACTTAACTAGTCATTCCCCACCCACAGGAATAAGATCCACACCTTGCTCAACACTTCCTTCATCCTGAGTGAACAGCATAAGATCAGTACAGATCTTGGCAATGCAGCAGTATATATATAGAAATGGGATAGTATACATCCACACAGAGTGCAACTAGAGACCAAATTAATTCAATACAACAAATAGAAGCCTAGTGCACATCCAATTAATTTGCTTATATTTTACTTTACCATTGTATTGCAACTTAAAAAGCCTGCCCTTCTCTCTGGATAAATTAAAGCTATTAGTTCAATAACTTGGCTAAATTATTTTAAGCCCAGCAACCACTTCACGGTTTGCTTTATTCTGCTGGGTACACACCAGCAGATATTTCAGGCCAACCGACCAATAATGCTGTGGATCGGGCAGGCGTCCGGAAATATCTGATGGTGTGAGCTGGCTGGGCGTGACCGAGCCCAGGTGCCCATTCGTCCGAATCGAACAATCTGGTGATCGGGTCCGTTGGTAAATCATGGGCAATTGGTCGGTTTCCTATAGGACCGCACGATCGGTCGCGCGCACTGTTAGCCACAGCCACTATTGCTGCGACCGACAGTCATTGTTCGCTCGGTCAGGTCGAAAAATAGCCCCTTGTGTATCCAGTTTTAGACCTCTCCTGCCTTACTTCCAAATCTTCACTGATTTTAAACAGAAACTGCAAGTAATGAATTGTTTTCTACCTATAGGTGATTCTTCCACATAGCAGGATGGACACAGGTGGCCTCAGGGCAGAGAAGGAAGCGGAGGGAGAAGCTAATCACGCTTTATTAAACACGCCAGACTCAATCACATCAGCCACATCTGCACTACAGGCGCCTATTCGCTTCCAACTCAAAGCACTTTACAGTCCAAGGTAGATTTGTATAAGCCATTGGGAAACTGTATTTATAACCATGTACGGGTGATTTCAATAATAAAACAAATAAAGTCTCCCAATCTTACGCAATGTTTACTTTGCCAGACTGCATTCCATTTATTTAGCATTAAACATATTATGTGAAAGAGAGAGCTTCAGGCAACAGGAAAGGTCTGGGAACAACCACTTAGAAAGTTCCATAAATATGGGTTAACTATCCCTTCTGCTGAAGTTCATGCTAAAGTATTTTTTCCCAGATTTCAAGTCCAGAAAATGCTGAACTACAAGATATGATGTAATTTCTAAACAAAGATAGACCTGCCTGAAGTCAGTAAGAACTTTCACAGTAGAAAGTTTTGCAGTTACATTGACTCCCGCTACCTTTCCCTTTAACATAGGGAGATACAAATCAACTTGCGTGTGTGTGTGTGTGTGTGGGGTGGGGGATGGGGTTAAGCACCCTATACACAGGCTCGACATTTTGAGTGATTTTCCGTTTTTCAGGTCTACAATGTCAAGCAGTTTATCGGGAATACAAAAACCGGGCCAGGTGGAATATTTGACCAGTCTGTAATTGTAATGATAGGGTTATTGTAGCTGTGGGAGACAAAATAATAATAAAAACCCAGTGCAAAATGGGAAAAAAGTATTTGATTGTCTCTGACATCCTTGGACATCTCTTTGGTCATGGACATTGTGGCTAGTTTGAAACTTGATTAATTGCTTCTGTGGACACCTATCTTTTATACAGCTCCCACTGTCACACACAGCAGCGCATGCAGGATTTTTGCAATGCGCTGCTGTGTGTGATACTCCATGCGCGCTGCATTCTAGGCCATATCAATGTTATTGGCTTGTATGCGATCCGCACAAAAAGTTGTGTGCCCGTGCGAACCAATAACGGACAGGAGTGCAGCGTACTTTGAGGGCTACTGCCCAGTAGCATTGCATTGGCAATGCGAACCAGAAGTGTAAACAGAGTGCAAATCGCACTCCGACACACACTAGTGGGACCTCGAGCTTTCAGTGGGCACTCCTAATCTCAGCCCATTACCTGCATACAGTAAAGACACCTGGGAGCCTGAAATCTTGTGGTTAATAGAAGATTCTCAATCTTTGACTTTTGTGCACTCGGTTTTTTTGGGGGGGAGGGGAGCGGGTTGTTATTCTGTCTCTCACAGCTACAATAAACCTACCATTATAATTATAGACTGGTCCTTTCTTTGTCAGAGGGCAACCATACATAATCAGGAGAGAATCAAATTCTTCTTTCCCTCACTGTACATAGAAAGACAAGCGATGTAGTATTTTGTTTAAACCAGCCATAGATTCTAGGCTATAAATTAGCAAAGTATGTTTTAGTCTGAACTTCTCCTTTATCACTGTGAAAATTGCTAACAGAGGATGATTGAAATTGTAGTTAAAGAAGTTTAGAGCAGAGTCTGCTGATTAAAGCAATGTATATCTCTTGGCCCACAGTAAAAACTTAAGCTTCATACACACGTTCGATCGTGGGTGCCGACCCCCGTCGTACGATGTGTATGCATGGCCGTTTCGCGCGATAATTATGCTGTGTATGAGTTGAGGATCGTTGCACGACCGGCAGGCCAGATCTTCAACCGAAATGGCACCTGCCATGGCACGTGTGTATGAGCCTTTTCAGTACTGAGAACCCCATAGTTACTGCCCCTCCTGTAATTTGATGAGCTTCAGACATGCTCAGTGTGAGTCACAGGAAGAAAGAGCGCGGTTATCTAATCAGATACTTTGTATCTTCATGTGCTAAAGGAAGGGGGAGGATTTCTGCAGTAAAAAAATTTTTTCAATTTCAAACAGGAATACTGTATCTTTGGATAAATGTTGTTTTAGGGGAAAAAATTGTTTTTGTTTTTTTAACTCTCCCTTTAAATCCAAGTTACAGGAATACAGAATATTGAAGGGGATTTATTTTTTGTGAAAAACTAAACTTTATTCATAAACTTCTTCACAGTCTGCTTTAAATGTGGACTGTACTGAAATTGAAATGACTCCTAATTAAATGTAACATACAATACCTTCAATCGTCCCACAAAAAGTAATTCAGTCTATTGTTGCTACATGGGTTACATAAAAAAGAGCTACATATTTAAAGCCCTAAGTATTTAAAATCCAGGACAATATTAGGACAGCAAATATCCCAGTATAATCTTTCTATTGTCCAGTACTTCTAATGTGAGAAGTTTATACACCCAAGGATAAGCGGTGTTGCAATGTATCTAAAGCTATATACACACAGCCGACAGTTTGCCATGACTGAGTGTGCAGTCCATAGAAAAGCGTGGTTTTCAGACACGTCCGATTGTGCGTTCGCCTGATCCGGACTAATGAATGGTCGGTGGTTGGTCGCAGTCGAGGGAGGAGACCATACAATAATTATACAATGGTGTATACCTAGCTTTACAGACAATACTGTAGAACTGGTGTTTAATCCATAAATACAAGATTTGACCTAGTGATAACATTTGTATTGTAGGACCAGGCTTATATAAATCCCTTCTTTGGATTTAAAAGACACATAAAATCTCACTTACAGTAAACACATGCAAAATCTTCATACAAAGCAGCAAAATACACGTATGTCCGAAATATATCCCCACAATCGAAAAAATGGACTGGGAAGATGTGGCTGAATCTCACATCAAAGTATCAGTGTCTGCCCCCAACAGACTAATGCAATTTTACATATTACACATGGCAAATACCACCCCCCATATAACACGCATGTCTCCCCTAAACAGCTCGGAATGCCCAAAATGCCGCACAATAGACGCTGACTTCTGGCACATGATTTGGTGCTGCAACGAAGTACAAAGATTTTGGAATAAGATCACTAACCCCCTCACACATACACTGGCAACACCAGTTAATACAGAACCCGGACTTTGTATATTAGGCATCCCAGAGGTTAATGTATGGAACAAACACCAACTCTCATACCTTAGAGAAACCCTAATTTAAGCAAGGGGTACTATAACACTATTATGGATGACATCCCAGGGTCAAAACATGGAAAAATATGATAAATGATACCCATGCTACGGCTCATATACATCAACAGAGGTAAACAAGACCAATTTAACTCTATTTGGTCTGCCTGGTACGACCCACTTGAGGATGGGTGGTGAACGGAAGCAAAAATTTAAACTGAGGCCTTCTGCCTAATGGAGCTGAACAGCCATATCTCAATACTTGAGCAACTAATACTGTATACATATATAAAGGAGCTATAGGGGTAACACTAAGTATACCCTACCACAGTACACGTTTCTTTTATTGTTAAATTATCAGAAACATGAATATATGTTAATATGGTTTCATCACCTGTATATACAATATGCCTGATGTAAAAATGACTATACTATAGACAAATGTTTCACATTATAAATCTGTAAAATGGTTTACTGGTGAATATGTTATTTGTTCTCTCAATAAACAAAACCATCTCTTAGATCCCCCCCAAAACCCTGACATCATTTTACTTACAGATCAGTTTCCCAAAGTTCGAAAGTACCTCCCAGCTTGTTTTCATTCAGTGCAGTGAGAGATTTAGCACATGGATGTGATGTCATACATTGCAGCAGTGACTGCATCTACCAGGAAGAGCAGTAACGGGGACTGGTATTTATCTTTGCAGATATTTCTCTTTAGAAACTGATCAGGGTCTGTAAGTAAAACAATGTTAAGGTTTGGTGGGGTTTCCTACCTGGAACTTAAGGTGTATCCAAACATGCCATCGCGGGGGCCGACCTACAATGTGCATGCACAGCCATTCAGTCGGGTCTCGGTGATCCGCCAGACAGATCGGTCAACGAGCCCTAACCGAACGGTCCTTTCGGCCAACAAAGTGCCCATACATGGAACAAACCGGCCATGCATACACATCGTGTGTCACGGATCAGCCACCGTGATCGCACATGTGTATGAGGCTTAAGAGATGGTTTAAGCAGACATGCCCTTTAAAATGTATTTTTTAGCAACCGAACCTCTACCCTTACCCCTAATCAATTCTAGAATAAGAATGTCAGTAGAGGACAATTTAGCAAACTCCCCTGATAAACGCATTAGTATAGGATACATCCTGTACAGACATTTTATTGAAAACCTATAATTAAGGAAAGGCAGACTACCCACAAAGAAGAAGATCAGTGCAAACAGCTACAACGTACCCTACATTGTGCCATGGCAATCTCATGAGAATGGATTGTTCAATGAGCAGCTTTTGTTTCTTAAGTTTTGAAGATGAAAGGAAGAGAGTGGAGGGCAGAGCAGAAATAAATGGCAATGTGTCAGTTTGATGGCTCCTTTATGTAACCAGAAATGTTATTTCCTTATGTCTTTAAATGTATAACATCTGTTGTGCTTAGAAAAGGAAGAGAAGAAAATAAAGAAGAAAAGTGACATTATTCCTTGCCCTTAAACCTCCAATCTTTTCCTCGTTGTTCTATATTATACCCTTTGTGTGTTACCCATTTGTATTTTGTAACATAAAAGTAAAGTGATGGTAATAAAATAGCTTTGAACTTGTACAGAGAAATTGACATGCTGTGGAATCCTCTCATCATCTCACCCTGTGCTTTCTGGGTCTCAGAAGATTATTCTACTGCTGAAAAAGAGCAAGTGATTCCTCAATGATGACATGGGGCAGCCAACGTCATTTAGTGTGATATACGACTAATGGGAAAGTGAACCCAAAAGCTCATTTTCCGGATTAATAGCCAAGAAACTAATGAAGAAATCAAGCTATTGTTTGTCTTTCTGCACAAACATCCCATGAAAGGAATCAACCCTTCGATTCATTTCTAATTCCTCCTTTTTACCAAGTCCCTGGCTAAAGCTGGGTACACACACTACAGATTTTTGAAAGATGACACACAGTCCCGAGTGTCATTCCTATAGGAGAACGCTCAAGCTGTGTGTTTTCCTCAAGGGAAGTTTTAGTTTTTTCCCAAACGACGACCGCACGACCGACGGGAACGTTCAACGGCGCGTGCGCTCGATCGGAAAAAACGCTACACACACATAGCGATAAACCCCGATAACGTCAGATCTGCTTTATCGCTAGTGGTGTACTAACTTTGGACATGCTCAGCATACAAAAAAGAGATAAATTGTCCAATAAGCTATTGAACACGGGGTGGAAGAAACTGATAAACAAGATTGCTTTACCTACTTAGAGATTATCAGATGGTTTTCTATATATGAGATTATCAGATTGTTTTCTTATATAGAGATTATCAGATTGGTTTTCTTATATAGAGATTATCAGATTGGTTTTCTTATATAGAGATTATCAGATTGGTTTTCTTATATAGAGATTATCAGATTGGTTTTCTTATATAGAGATTATCAGATTGGTTTTCTATATAGAGATTATCAGATGGTTTCTTTTATATAGGATTATCAGATTGGTTTTCTTATATAGAGATTTCAGATTGGTTTTCTTATATAGAGATTGTCAGATTGGTTTTCTTATATAGAGATTATCAGATTGGTTTTCCAACATAGAGATTATCAGATGGTTTCTATATAGAGATATCAGTTGGTTTCCTATATAGAGATTATCAGATTGGTTTTCTTATATGAGATTATCAGATTGGTTTTCTTATATAGAGATTATCAGATTGGTTTCCTATATAGAGATTATCAGATTGGTTTTCCTTATATAGAGATTATCAGATTGGTTTTCTATATAGAGATTACAAGAGTATTTTCCTATATAGAGATTATCAGATTGGTTTTCTATATAGAGATTATCAGATTGGTTTTCCTATATAGAGATTAACAGGTTGATTTTCTATATAGAGATTATCAGATTGGTTTTCCTATATAGAGATTAACAGATGATTTTCCTATATAGAGATTATCAGACTGGTTTTCCTATATAGAGATTATCAGATTGGTTTTCCTATAGAGATTATCAGATGGTTTCCATTAGACATAACAGATTGATTTTCATATAGAGATTATCAGATTGGTTTTCCTATTAGAGATTATCAGATTGTTTTCTATATAGAGATTATCAGATTGTTTTCCTATATAGAGATTAACAGATTGTTTTCCATATAGAGATTAACAGATTGGTTTTCCTATATAGAGATTAAGATTGCGTTTCCAACATAAAGATTATCAGATTGGTTTTCCAACTAGAGATTATCAGATTGGTTTTCCTATAGAGATTTGTCAGATTGGTTTTCCTACATAGAGTATGTCAGATTGGATTGTTTCATATATAGAGATGTCAGATTGGTTTTCCATAGAGATTATCAGATTGGTTTCCTATATGAGTTATGCAGATTGGTTTTCCTATAGAGAGATTATCAGATTGGTTTCCAACATAGAGATTATCAAGATTGGTTTTCCAACATAGAGATTATCAGATAGGTTTTTCAACATAGAGATTTCAGATTGGTTTCATATAGGAGATTATCAGATGGTTTTTGGTTTTTTGTTTTGTTCCAACATTAGAGATTATCAGATTGGTTTCCTATACAGAGATTATCAGACTGGTTTTCCTATATAGAGATTATCAGATTGGTTTTCCAACATAGAGATTATCAAATTGGTTTTCCTATACAGAGATTATCAGACTGGTTTTCCTATATAGAGATTATCAAATTGGTTTTCCTATATAGAGATTGGTTTTCTTATATAGAGATTATCAGATTGGTTTTCCAACATAGAGATTATCAAATTGGTTTTCCAACATAGAGATTATCAGATTGGTTTTCCTATATAGAGATTATCAGATTGGTTTTCCAACATAGAGATTATTAGATTGGTTTTCCTATATAGAGATTGTCAGATTGGTTTTCCTATATAGAGATTATCAGATTGGTTTTCCAACATAGAGATTATCAGATAGGTTTTTCAACATAGAGATTATCAGATTGGTTTTCCTATATGGAGATTATCAGATTGGTTTTCCAACATAGAGATTATCAGATTGGTTTTCCTATAAAGAGATTATCAGATTGGTTTTCCAACATAGAGATTATCAGATTGGTTTTCCAACATAGAGATTATCAAATTGGTTTTCCAACATAGAGATTATCAGATTGGTTTTCCTATACAGAGATTATCAGACTGGTTTTCCTTATAGAGATTATCAAATTGGTTTTCCTATATAGAGATTGGTTTCTTATATAGAGATTATCAATTGGTTTCCAACATGAGATTACAAATTGGTTTTCCAACATAGAGATTATCAGATTGGTTTTCCAATATGAGATATCAGATTGGTTTTCCAACATAAATATTATCATATTGGTTTTCCTACATAGAGATTATCCGATTGGTTTTCCAATATAGAGATTATCAGATTGGTTTTCCTACATAGAGATTATCGATTGGTTTTCCAATATAGAGATTATCAGATTGGTTTTCCAACATAAGATTATCAGATTGGTTTTCCTACATAGAGATTATCAGATTATGTTCCTTCATACATTATCAGATTGTTTGTCCTACTAGAGATTATCGATTGGTTTCCAATTTAGAGATTATCAGATTGGTTTTCCAACATAGAGATTATCAAATTGGTTTTTCCTATAGAGATTATCAGATTGGTTTTCCAACATAGAGATTTCAGATTGGTTTTCTTATTAGAGATTATCAAATTGGTTTTCCACATAAGAGATTTTCAAATTGGTTTCCTTATAGAGATTATCAGATTGGTTTTCAACATAAGATATCAGATTGGTTTTCCTATATAAGATTATCAGATGGTTTTCCAACATAGAGATATCAGATTGGTTTCCTATATAGAGATTATCAAGAGTGTTTCCAACAGAGAGATTATCAGATTGGTTTTCCACATAGAGATTATCAGATTGGTTTTCCAACATAGAGATTATCAGATTTGGTTTTCCAACATAGAGATTATCAAATTGGTTTTCCTATACGAGATATCAGACTGGTTTTCCTATATAGAGATTATCAGATTGGTTTTCCAACATAGAGATTATCAATTGGTTTTCCATACAAGAGATTATCAGACTGGTTTCCTATATGAGAGTATCAAATTGGTTTTCCAACATAGATATAAAATTGGTTTCCAACATAGAGATTATCAGATAGGTTTTTCTACATAGAGATTATCAGATTGGTTGTCCTATATAGAGATTATCAATTGGTTTTCCAACATGAGATTATCAGATTGGTTTTCCAACATAGAGATTATCAAATTGTTTTCCTTAGAGGAGATTAATGATATTGGTTTTCCAACATAGAGATTATCCAATTGGTTTTCCTATATAGAGATTATCAGATTGGTTTTCCAACTCGAGATTATCAGATTGGTTTTCCAACATAGAGATTATCAAATTGGTTTTTTAACATAGAGATTATCAGATTGGTTTTCCAACATAGAGATTATCAAATTCCACTTTCCATATCTACAACTGCTTGGCCTATCCAGCCCATCCAACATCCAGGCCATTCCTACTATAATGCACAAATGGGACATTATACTGTCCAAGAGAGAGGATACATAACCATTGCCATTTAATCTCTCTGAGGCCTCTCACCAAACTGATTATTCTGTAATGATGCTAATTCCAAAGGTTCGTACGCACGTGCGAACGCGGGTCCCGACCTGCGCTGCACGATGAGTATAAATGACCGTTTTCGGCCGATAATTGGCCCGTGTGTAGGCACTTAATTGCCCGAAAACAGTCGTTAGTTCGGAGATCCGCCAGTCGGTGGTCAACGATCCCCAACCGAACGTCCATTTTGGCCATAAAGTTAACGAACCTTAAAAGAGAGAGAGTTACAGATCTGCTAGTTAGGAATTAAATCACACATTTATTGTCTGTGTTAAATTTAAGCTTTACTTCCTTTAAAAACAACATCTGTTTGAAGACTGCTAAATGCACTACCAGAAGCTCTGGATCACTGCCACTAAACAGAGTTGTAAGACATTTTAGTTTCTGCCAAAGTTTCCTATATCCTCATTTAGAACCACAGCCTGCCAAACAGTTAAATGATTTCTACATCACACATGGGCACTATCGTCATTTTCTTCTGTGGAAAAAAAAGTGACTTGTTTAGGAGAAAATAAAAAACTTTTTTAAACTGATGAATTACACATTCCTAGGTATGTCTTTATTTTGAAAAAAAACAATTGATTTAATTTCTATGATGTGGTTGGTAGTTAGATGCCATTTCATCACAGGATGCTACTTTGTTGAAATGTTCCTAACAATAACTTCACTGATTGGCTGTTGGTGAGTCAGACATGCTCAGATCTCTACTGAGCAACTGGTTATCCAGTGGAAAACATCAAGGGGAGGGGACAGTAATGTACTTAGGAGCATACTTATGCAAAAAAAAAAAAATCACTGTAGGGGCAGTTTAAGGTTAATAGAATAAGAAAATAATCCCCTTCACTTAAAATTATAGTATTTAAGCTGAACATCCTCTCTAAAAAGTCTTACAGCCTAAAGTCATAGCGATAGAAAAATCTTCTTACTGTGTTGGTGCAAAAATTTGTGTCACCTAATGGCAGGTATGAACTCACATCAGGTCTTTGTATATTTAATAGTAGTAAAAATCAACTAGATTTATTGAGTAATTTAGAAAATGTTTCTACACTCAAGAGGCTGGGTGGTAAGAACATATTCATACATGCTCCATTAATGAGTATGTCCATCCTCACAGTAAATGTTATACTTGAACCAAGACACCCTAAATAGAGCAGAATTATCCGGTAAGGCAACATAGGCATCTACCTAGGGCCCAGTAACCGCCAGCCATACTATAATACAAGGGGTCCCAAATTTCAGCCCTGTCCTGGGTCGAATTTGATGTTAATCCATCTCTACCCTAAACACTCAGTTCTTCAGCTCCTACTCCCTTTTATCCTTCCGGGTAGCATGAGCAGCTAATGACAGAGAGTCCCTCCTCTGCAGTTGGGAGAGCTAAATACAAAAAACCTCTGCAGAGTACTAGCCTATTTACCAAGATAAGGGGAGGTGCTCAGATAGGTACCCTCTGTCCTACACTGGGGAGCTTACTCAGCAGCATTACACAGGTACCGCCATGTGTACTTAACTAGTCATTCCCCACCCACAGGAATAAGATCCACACCTTGCTCAACACTTCCTTCATCTGAGTGAACAGCATAAGATCAGTACAGATCTTGGCAATGCAGCAGTATATATATAGAAATGGGATAGTATACATCCACAAGAGTGCAACTAGAGACCAAATTAATTCAATACAACAAATAGAAGCCTAGTGCACATCCAATTAATTTGCTTATATTTTACTTTCCTTGTATTGCAACTTAAAAAGCCTGCCCTTCTCTCTGGATAAATTAAAGCTATTAGTTAATAAACTGGCTAAATTATTTTAAGCCCAGCAACCACTTCACGGTTGCTTTATTCTGCTGGGTACACACAGCAGATATTTCAGGCCAAACCGACCAATAATGCTGTGGATCGGGCAGGCGTCCGGAAATATCTGATGGTGTGACTGTGGGCGTGACCGAGCCCAGGTGCCCATTCGTCCGAACGAACAATCTGGTGATCGGTCCGTTGGGTAAATATGGGCAATGGTCGGTTTCTATAGGACCGCACGATCGGTCGCGCGCACTGTTAGCCACAGCCACTATTGCTGCGACCGACAGTCATGTTCGCTCGGTCAGGTCGAAAAAATAGCCCCTTGTGTATCCAGTTTTAGACCTCTCCTGCCTTACTTCCAAATCTTCACTGATTTTAAACAGAAACTGCAAGTAATGAATTGTTTTCTACCTATAGGTGATTCTTCCACATAGCAGGATGGACACAGGTGGCCTCAGGGCAGAGAAGGAAGCGGAGGGAGAAGCTAATCACGCTTTATTAAACACGCCAGACTCAATCACATCAGCCACATCTGCACTACAGGCGCCTATTCGCTTCCAACTCAAAGCACTTTACAGTCCAAGGTAGATTTGTATAAGCCATTGGGAAACTGTATTTATAACCATGTACGGGTGATTTCAATAATAAAACAAATAAAGTCTCCCAATCTTACGCAATGTTACTTTGCCAGACTGCATTCATTTATTAGCATTAAACATATTATGTGAAAGAGAGAGCTTCAGGCAACAGGAAAGGTCTGGGAACAACCACTTAGAAAGTTCCATAAATATGGGTTAACTATCCCTTCTGCTGAAGTTCATGCTAAAAGTATTTTTCCCAGATTTCAAGTCCAGAAAATGCTGAACTACAAGATATGATGTAATTCTAACAAAGATAGACATGCCTGAAGTCAGTAAGAACTTTACACGTAGAAAGTTTGCAGTTACATTGACTCCCGCTACCTTTCCCTTTAACATAGGAGATACAAATCAACTTGCGTGTGTGTGGTGTTGTGTGGGGTGGGGGATGGGGTTAAGCACCCTATACACAGGCTCGACATTTTGAGTGGATTTTCCGTTTTTCAGGTTACAATGTCAAGCAGTTTATCGGGAATACAAAAACCGGGCCAGGTGGAATATTTGACCAGTCTGTAATTGTAATGATAGGGTTATTGTAGCTGTGGGAGACCAAAATAATAATAAAAACCCAGTGCAAATGGGGAAAAGTATTGATGTCTCTGACATCCTTGGACATCTCTTTGGTCATGGACATTGTGGCTAGTTGAAACTTGATAATTGCTTCTGTGGACACCTATCTTTTATACAGCTCCCACTGTCACACACAGCAGCGCATGCAGGATTTTTGCAATGCGCTGCTGTGTGTGATACTCCATGCGCGCTGCATTCTAGGCCATATCAATGTTATTGGCTGTATGCGATCCGCACAAAAAGTTGTGTGCCCGTGCGAACCAATAAAGGACAGGAGTGCAGCGTACTTTGAGGGCTACGCCCAGTAGCATTGCATTGGCAATGCGAACCAGAAGTGTAAAAAGAGTGCAAATCGCACTCCGACACACACTAGTGGGACCTCGAGCTTTCAGTGGGCACTCCTAATCTCAGCCCATTACCTGCATACAGTAAAGACACCTGGGAGCCTGAAATCTTGGGTTAATAGAAGATTCTCAATCTTTGACTTTTGTGCACTCGGTTTTTTTGGGGGGGGAGGGAGCGGGTTGTTTCTGTCTCTCACAGCTACAATAAACCTCATTATAATTATAGACTGGTCCTTTCTTTGTCAGAGGGAACCATACATAATCAGGAGAGAATCAAATTCTTTTTCCCTCATGTACATAGAAAGACAAGCGATGTAGTATTTTGTTTAAACCAGCCATAGATTCTAGGTATAAATTAGCAAAGTATGTTTAGTCTGAAAATTCTCCTTTATCACTGTGAAAATTGCTAACAGAGGATGATTGAAATTGTAGTTAAAGAAGTTTAGAGCAGAGTCTGTGATAAAGCAATGTATATCTTTGGCCCACAGTAAAAACTTAAGCTTCATACACACGTTCGATCGTGGGTGCCGACCCCGTCGTACGATGTGTTGCATGGCCGTTTCGCGCGATAATTATGCTGTGTATGAGTTGAGGATCGTTGCACGACCGGCAGGCCAGATCTTCAACCGAAATGGCACCTGCCATGGCAGTGTGTATGAGCCTTTTCAGTACTGAGAACCCCATAGTACTGCCCCTCCTGTAATTTGATGAGCTTCAGACATGCTCAGTGTGGAGTCACAGGAAGAAAGAGAGCGGTTATCTAATCAGATACTTTGTATCTTCATGTGCTAAAGGAAGGGGGAGGATTTCTGCAGTAAAAAAATTTTTTCAATTTCAAACAGGAATACTGTATCTTTGGATAAATGTTGTTTTAGGGGAAAAAATTGTTTTTGTTTTTTTAACTCTCCCTTAAACCAAGTTACAGGAATACGAATATTGAAGGGGATTTATTTTTGTGAAAAACTAAACTTTATTCATAAACTTTCACAGTCTGCTTTAAATGTGGACTGTACTGAAATTGAAAGACTCCTAATTAAATGTAACATACAATACCTTCAATCGTCCCACAAAAAGTAATTCAGTCTATTGTTGCTACATGGGTTACATAAAAAGAGCTACATATTTAAAGCCCTAAGTATTAAATCCAGGACAATATTAGGACAGCAAATATCCCAGTATAATCTTTCTATTGTCCAGTACTCTAATGTGAGAAGTTTATACACCCAAGGATAAGCGGTGTTGCAATGTATCTAAAGCTATATACACACAGCCGACAGTTTGCCATGACTGAGTGTGCAGTCCATAGAAAAGCGTGGTTTTCAGACACGTCCGATGTGGCGTCGCTTGATCCGGACTAATGAATGGTCGGTGGTTGGTCGCAGTCGAGGGAGGAGACCATACATAATTATACAATGGTGTATACCTAGCTTACAGACAATACTGTAGAACTGGTGTTTAATCCATAAATACAAGATTTGACCTAGTGATACATTTGTATTGTAGGACCAGGCTTATATAAATCCCTTCTTTGGATTTAAAAGACACATAAAATCTCACTTACAGTAAACACATGCAAAATCTTCATACAAGCAGCAAAATACACGTCCGAAATATATCCCCACAATCGAAAAAATGGACTGGGAAGATGTGGCTGAATCTCACATCAAAGTATCAGTGTCTGCCCCCAACAGACTAATGCAATTTTACATAATACATCAGGCATATACCACCCCCCATATAACACGCATGTCTCCCCTAAACAGCTCGGAATGCCCAAAATGCCGCACAATAGACGCTGACTTCTGGCACATGATTTGGTGCTGCAACGAAGTACAAAGATTTTGGAATAAGATCACTAACCCCCTCACCATACTGGCAACACCAGTTAATACAGAACCCGGACTTTGTATATTAGGATCCCAGAGGTTAATGTATGGAACAAAAACCAACTCTCATACCTTAGAGAAACCCTAATTTAAGCAAGGGGTACTATAACACTATTATGGATGACCATCCCAGGGTCAAAACATGAAAAAATATGATAAATGATACCCATGCTACGGCTTCATATACATCAACAGAGGTAAACAAGACCAATTTAACTCATTTGGTCTGCCTGGTACGACCCACTTGAGGATGGGTGGTGAACGGAAGCAAAAATTTAAATGAGGCCTTCTGCCTAATGGAGCTGAACAGCCATATCTCAATACTTGAGCAACTAATACTGATACATATATAAAGGAGCTATAGGGGTAACCAATATACCCTACCACAGTACACGTTTCTTTATTGTTAAATTATCAGAAACAGAATATATGTAATATGGTTTCATCACTGTATATACAATATGCCTGATTGTAAAAATGACTATACTATAGACAAATGTTTCACATTATAAATCTGTAAAATGGTTTACTGGTGAATATGTTATTTTTCTCTCAATAAAAACAAAACCATCTCTTAGATCCCCCCCAAAACCCTGACATCATTTTACTTACAGAATCAGTTTCCCAAAGTTCGAAAGTACCTCCCAGCTTGTTTTCATTCAGTGCAGTGAGGAGATTAGCACATGGATGTGATGTCATACATTGCAGCAGTGACTGCATCTACCAGGAAGAGCAGTAACGGGGACTGGTATTTATCTTTGCAGATATTTCTCTAGAAACTGATCAGGGTCTGTAAGTAAAACAATGTTAAGGTTTGGTGGGGTTTCCTACCTGGAACTAAGGTGATCCAAACATGCCATCGGGGGGCCGACCTACAATGTGCATGCACAGCCATTCAGTCGGGTCCGGTGATCCGCCAGACAGACGGTCAACGAGCCCTAACCGAACGGTCCTTCGGCCAACAAAGTGCCCATACATGAACAAACCGGCCAGCATACACATCGTGTGTCACGGATCAGCCACCGTGATCGCACATGTGTATGAGGCTTAAGAGATGGTTTAAGCAGACATGCCCTTTAAAATGTATTTTTTAGCAACCGAACCTCTACCCTTACCCCAATCAATTCTAGAATAAGAATTCAGTAGAGGACAATTTAGCAAACTCCCTGATAAACGCATTAGTATAGGATACATCTGTACAGACATTTTATTGAAAACCTATAATTAAGGAAAGGCAGACTACCCACAAAGAAGAAGATCAGTGCAAACAGCTACAACGTACCCTACATTGTGCCATGGCAATCTATGAGAATGGATTGTTCAATGAGCAGCTTTGTTCTTAAGTTTTGAAGATGAAAGGAAGAGAGTGGAGGGGCAGAGCAGAAATAAATGGCAATGTGTCAGTTTGATGGCTCCTTTATGTAACCAGAAATGTTATTTCCTTATGTCTTTAAATGTTAACATCTGTTGTGCTTAGAAAAGGAAGAGAGAAAATAAAGAAGAAAAGTGACATTTTTTGCCCTTAAACTCCAATCTTTTCCTGTTGTTCTATATTACCCTTTGTGTGTTACCCATTGTATTTGTAACATAAAAGTAAAGTGATGGTAAAAAATAGCTTTGAACTTGTACAGAGAAATTGACATGCTGTGGAATCCTCTCATCATCTCACCCTGTGCTTTCTGGGGTCTCAGAAGATTATTCTACTGCTGAAAAAGAGCAAGTGATTCCTAATGATGACATGGGGCAGCCAACGTCATTTAGTGTGATATACGACTAATGGGAAAGTGAACCCAAAAGCTCATTTTCCGGATTAATAGCCAAGAAACTAATGAAGAAATCAAGCTATTGTTTGTCTTTCTGCACAAACATCCCATGAAAGGAATCAACCCTTCGATTCATTCTAATTCCTCCTTTTACCAAGTCCCTGGCTAAAGCTGGGTACACACACTACAGATTTTTGAAAGATGACACACAGTCCGAGTGTCATTCCTATAGGAGAACGCTCAAGGTGTGTTTCCCTCAAGGAAGTTTTAGTTTTTCCCAAACGACCGACCGCACGACCGAGGAACGTTCAAGGCCGTGCGCTCGATCGGAAAAAACGCTACACACACTAGCGATAAAGCCCCGATAACGTCAGATCTGCTTTATCGCTAGTGTGTGTACCTAACTTTGGACATGCTCAGCATACAAAAAAAGAGATAAATTGTCCAATAAGCTATTGAACAGGGGTGGAAGAACTGATAAACAAGATTGCTTTACCTACTAGGATTATCAGATTGGTTTTATATATAGAGATTATCAGATTGTTTTCTTATATAGAGATTATCAGATTGGTTTCTATATAGAGATTATCAGATGTTTTTCTTATATAGAGATTATCAGATTGGTTTTCTATATAGAGATTATCAGATTGGTTTTCTTATATGAGATTATCAGATTGGTTTCTATATAGAGATTATCAGATTGGTTTTCTTATATAGAGATTATCAGATTGGTTTTCTTATATAGAGATTGTCAGATTGGTTTTCTATATAGAGATTTCGATTGGTTTTCTTATATAGAGATTATCAGTGGTTTCCAATAGAGATTATCAGATTGGTTTTCCTATATAGAGATATCAGATTGGTTTCCATATAGAGATTATCAGATTGGTTTTCTTATATAGAGATATCAGATTGGTTTTCTTATATAGAGATTATCAGATTGGTTTCCTATATAGAGTATTAGATTGGTTTTCTATATAGAGATTATCAGATTGGTTTTCCTATATAGAGATTAAGATGATTTTCCTATATAGAGATATCAGATTGGTTTTCTTATATAGAGATTATCAGATTGGTTTTCCTATATAGAGATTAACAGATTGATTTTCCTATATAGAGATTATCAGATTGGTTTTCCTATATAGAGATTAACAGATTGATTTTCCTATATAGAGATTATCAGACTGGTTTTCCTATATAGAGATTATCAGATTGGTTTTCCTATATAGAGATTATCAGATTGGTTTTCCTATATAGACATTAACAGATTGATTTTCCTATATAGAGATTATCAGATTGGTTTTCCTATATAGAGATTATCAGATTGGTTTTCTTATATAGAGATTATCAGATTGATTTTCCTATATAGAGATTAACAGATTGATTTTCCTATATAGAGATTAACAGATTGGTTTTCCTATATAGAGATTGTCAGATTGCTTTTCCAACATAAAGATTATCAGATTGGTTTTCCAACATAGAGATTATCAGATTGGTTTTCCTATATAGAGATTGTCAGATTGGTTTTCCTATATAGAGATTGTCAGATTGGATTGGTTTTCATATATAGAGATTGTCAGATTGGTTTTCCTATATAGAGATTATCAGATTGGTTTTCCTATATGGAGATTGTCAGATTGGTTTTCCTATATAGAGATTATCAGATTGGTTTTCCAACATAGAGATTATCAGATTGTTTTCCAACATAGAGATTATCAGATAGGTTTTTCAACATAGAGAATCAGATGGTTTTCCTAATGGAGATTATCAGATTGGTTTCCAACATAGAGATTATCAGATTGGTTTTCCTATAAAGAGATTATCAGATTGGTTTTCCAACATAGAGATTATCAGATTGGTTTTCCAACATAGAGATTATCAAATTGGTTTTTCAACATAGAGATTATCAGATTGGTTTTCCAACATAGAGATTATCAAATTGGTTTCCTATACAGAGATTATCAGACTGGTTTCCTATATAGAGATTATCAAATTGGTTTTCCTATATAGAGATTGGTTTTCTTATATAGAGATATCAGATTGGTTTTCCAACATAGAGATATCAAATTGGTTTCCAACTAGAGATTATCAGATTGGTTTTCCTATAAGAGATTATCAGATTGGTTTTCCAACATAGAGATTATTAGATTGGTTTTCCTATATAGAGATTGTCAGATTGGTTTTCCTATATAGAGATTATCAGATTGGTTTTCCAACATAGAGATTATCAGATAGGTTTTTCAACATAGAGATTATCAGATTGGTTTCCTATAGGAGATTATCAGATTGGTTTTCCAACATAGAGATTATCAGATTGGTTTTCCTATAAAGAGATTATCAGATTGGTTTTCCAACATAGAGATTATCAGATTGGTTTTCCAACATAGAGATTATCAAATTGGTTTTTTAACATAGAGATTATCAGATTGGTTTTCCAACATAGAGATTATCAAATTGGTTTTCCTATACAGAGATTATCAGACTGGTTTTCCTATATAGAGATTATCAAATTGGTTTTCCTAATAGAGATTGGTTTTCTTATATAGATTATCAGATTGGTTTTCCAACATAGAGATTATCAAATTGGTTTTCCAACATAGAGATTATCAGATTGGTTTTCCAATATAGAGATTATCAGATTGGTTTTCCAACATAAAGATTATCAGATTGGTTTTCCTACATAGAGATTATCCGATTGGTTTTCCAATATAGAGATTATCAGATTGGTTTTCCTACATAGAGATTATCCGATTGGTTTTCCAATATAGAGATTATCAGATTGGTTTTCCAACATAAAGATTATCAGATTGGTTTTCCTACATAGAGATTATCAGATTATGTTTCCTTCATACAGATTATCAGATTGGTTTTCCTACATAGAGATTATCCGATTGGTTTTCCAATTTAGAGATTATCAGATTGGTTTTCCAACATAGAGATTATCAAATTGGTTTTCCTATATAGAGATTATCAGATTGGTTTTCCAACATAGAGATTATCAGATTGGTTTTCTTATATAGAGATTATCAAATTGGTTTTCCAACATAGAGATTTTCAAATTGGTTTTCCTATATAGAGATTATCAGATTGGTTTTCCAACATAGAGATTATCAGATTGGTTTTCCTATATAGAGATTATCAGAATGGTTTTCCAACATAGAGATATCAGATGGGTTTTCATATAGAGATTATCAGATTGGTTTTCCACATAGAGAGTATTAAGTGGTTTTCCAACATAGAGATTATCAGATTGGTTTTCCAACATAGAGATTATCAGATTGGTTTTCCAACATAGAGATTATCAATTGGTTTTCCATAACAGAGATATCAGACTGGTTTCCTATATAGAGGATTATCAGATTGGTTTTCAAACATAGAGATTATCAAATTGGTTTTTCTATAAGAGAGATCAGACTGGTTTTCCTATATAGAGATTATCAAATTGGTTTTCCAACATAGAGATTATCAAATTGGTTTTCCAACATAGAGATTATCAGATAGGTTTTTCTACATAGAGATTATCAGATTGGTTGTCCTATATAGAGATTATCAGATTGGTTTTCCAACATGGAGATTATCAGATTGGTTTTCCAACATAGAGATTATCAAATTGGTTTTCCTATATAGAGATTATGAGATTGGTTTTCCAACATAGAGATTATCAAATTGGTTTTCCTATATAGAGATTATCAGATTGGTTTTCCAACATAGAGATTATCAGATTGGTTTTCCAACATAGAGATTATCAAATTGGTTTTCCTATACAGAGATTATCAGACTGGTTTTCCTATATAGAGATTATCAGATTGGTTTTCCAACATAGAGATTATCAAATTGGTTTTCCTATACAGAGATTATCAGACTGGTTTTCCTATACAGAGATTATCAGACTGGTTTTCCTATACAGAGATTATCAGACTGGTTTTCCTATATAGAGATTATCAGATTGGTTTTTCTATATAGAGATTATCAGACTGGTTTTCCTATACAGAGATTATCAAATTGGTTTTCCTATTCCGAGATTATCAGACTGGTTTTCCTATACAGAGATTATCAGACTGGTTTTCCTATACAGAGATTATCAGACTGGTTTCCTATACAGAGATTACAGACTGGTTTTCCTACAGAGATTATCAGATTGGTTTTCCAACATAGAGATTATCAGACTGGTTTTCCTATATAAGAGATATCAGACTGGTTTTCCACATAGAAGATTATCAAATTGGTTTTCA